>VCJN01000763.1:0-179146 GCA_006384855.1 Tetraselmis striata
GAAAGGGCTGATGGGTCTGGCAACAATATCACGCGCCATCACAGCATTTCCCCAAGCGCCGCACTACCCTTAGCAACATGCATGCACGCGCGCACGGCCTCGATGCAGCCACGTATGTGCATGTCGATGGAATCCCTGAAACCCAGTCTGAGGTGTATATACATTTCAAGAGGAGCCTGCTGCTGGCCTCTCTGTCAGCCATACTGCTTTCAGACACCCCATTTTGCGGCACCTCCCCCCCCCCCCCCCCCCCCGCACACACCCTCTTCCCAGTTTCATCCACCGAACACTCAGTGCCGCGCATGCCAGATGCGCGAGGACCTGTGGGGGGGAGGGGTCCAGATGCATCACAAAGTGGGCAACATCAAGGGGAGATATTCAGGCATGCACTGCCTGCAATTCATCCATCCTGCCTCCGTGGATCTCGCACGTCTTCAGCGTCTACCATGCAGTGCTAACATTGCACCGAGGACAAAGTGGTTATGCTATTGGCATGGGGAGGCCCGTCAGGGACACCTGCGGATGAAAGATGCACCGATATTGCATGTTACATGGTATTGGCAATGTGTCTACTATCAGTTTCTGGCCCGCATTCGTTATTCATTGCTACATGTGTCACCTGCAACATATAATTAGCTGCCTGCCAAAATCATAGGATGGCAGTGTGTCACGGTTTTGGATATGGGATGGCGACATTCAGCACTGCCCATGTTGGCATTTATTTGAAACTCCCCTGCTCGCCTATTCAGCGCCCTACATGTAGGAGCCAGCGCTACGAGACAGCGCGGGCAGAGTACCAGTGCTACTCCGCACCGCTGGGAGCGCGCGCGAAGTTAGGTCAGAAATCTTCTTCTGAAAGCCTCTCAGAATTGAGGGCAGACGGACGCGGCTCGTAGGCTCACTGGAGGCAGGGTCCGAGATGCCGTTGGCATTGGGCGTCGAGTTGCTGCGACGCAAGTCGGAGCTGGCCAAGCTGTGGCCAGAGCTCCTGGGAGATTCGGGATTCCATAGCGTCGATGTGCGGCTGGGGGCGGTGCGAGCGCTGATAGCGCTCGACTGCCTCGGGGTCGCTGGGTTGTCAATAACGTTAGCTGGGCAGCTCCCGTGCCGCGCGTTCTCGGCCCACCACCTTTGCGAATGCACCGCCGCGTCGTACGCACCATCGCACTTCCCAGATTGAGCTGGCTGCCCCTGTGGGTCGCTGCACTGGAAGCTGAGGTCTAGCTGGGTGTCGTCCGACAGCCCACACAGCTTGCGCACCGTCTCCTTGAACTCGACAGCCCGTCGGAGCCCGGGCTTGGGCACGATTGTAGTTACACCTGGCCCGTTCAGGCAGAATCGCATAACGGGCCGGCTGTTGGCCGGTGGGGGTCTTGGGGCTGGTGAACAGCTTTGTTCTTCCAGCTCTCAAGCTCCTGGTTGCAGAACCGGCCAGTGCGTCTCCTCACTGACACGGGGGGGGACGGGGGAGCGAAGCCCGTCAGCACGTTTTGGTCGGGGATATCTTCCTGGTATCGTTACCCCGCGTTGCTGCCAGGAGCTCGGGAAGGACGGGCCGAGCGCTGAACGGGAAGTCGAGAGGGCATACACTACCACTCACCCCATCTGAAATCTGCTGCGATGCCACGTCACTCGGGTACGGCGTGTTGACATGCAGCAGAGTTTCCAAGCAGGTATTGGCACATAAAAAGTGTCGGCTAGAGTGTTAACGACCGCGCAGGGCAGCGGCGGGCTGGTATTATGGGGGGCCACTCACGCTGTGCCGGCCTTGTGCAGCTGCACATCTCGCCAGGCACTGCGGGTGGGCTACGCAGCGGGCAGCCACAGGGGGCGACAAGGTTGGTCACCACCCTCCCATGCAAATCCAGCACGTTCTCTTCCTCATCGCAGCAGTCCCGTGCGCGCCGCGGTGGCGCTCGTGCTGGAAGTTTGCATTCTGTCATGTTTGATGTTCGGCGGTTCAAACTCTGCACAGCCGTGAGATTTCTGGAGTGCCGGGCTCCCGCGCTTGCTGGGACCGAGTCGCTTTGAGGGGCGGAGCGTGCGCACGTACGTTGCGAGCACCTGGCTGATGATGACCTGCCCGTCGATATATGAAAGGCAGAGGCCGATGCGTACAGGCTTGCTGCAAGGGGAAACGATTCAAGATGCGGTATTAGTATCGAGTGTTACGCTTGAAAGTGTGTTGCTCCGGTGGGGTTGGGTGCGCCCTTTGTACCGGCTTGGACCGGACGCGATTTGGCTGCAAAGGGCGAATTCCTGTCGTCGGGTGCGCGCGGATCATCAGTAGCAGTAAGGAGCAATTCATAACTGTGCAAGTACTGAGGCCTCCGCAGGCCGCCGCCGCCGCGCCCGTTAGATCGCCGGATATATGCGCCTGTCACGACACGGCGCGAAATGAACTAAGTGAAAATTATTAGCGACCACAAACGGCGGCGGTTCTGATGTACACATCGCGCGCAGGCTGCAATTTCCTACATATGTTGCTCTTATTATTCAGTACGTAGAGCACCGAGTACACGCTCAAAGTACTTGACGAACTGTATGTACGCTTGGCGATACGGTATGTTGTTTGTATCCTATCATGCGGTATCATGCGGTTTCATAATTCAGATAGCAGTATTCCTTGGTCGCTATATAAAATCACTCCCGTGTGATAAGCATCTCATTATTTTATTCTTTCATTATTGTTGTTTTAGCACACTTGTCGCAATACGGCATTTTCAGACAGCTCGCACGTCGTTACAGTATTACGGCGGCGGCGGCAGGAAGGTCACCCGCACGGGTACCTGTAGGGCTGTAGCGACTCAGTACAGGGTACTCGTACCATGTTCGGCGTACTGTATGTACAGCGTACGAGGAGAGACGGTGCAAGGGTTTCACTGGTGCCAGTTGTGAGGAGATCTAGGGTTGTTACCCTACAAATGTGGCGAGATGGTCGGCTCCAGAGTTGTTGGTGATGAAAACTGAATTATTTGCAAGGTGGTCTGCGCTGCGGTATATTATTCAGCAGTCGGCGGGATGCCACGCCGGCGCTGTCAAGTGTAATCTAGTCAGCAGTGCTAATGAGATTACGTAGGAGGCATTTGGTGAGGTCGAGATCTAGGGTTGTTACCCTAACATGATCTCCTCACATATATTCCTTCCCGCCATAAAGGTGTCAACCAGCGGTGATATATGTGGAAAAGTGTACGACAGCGCAGTGTGTCAGCAAATGCATCACCAACATATGCCATTGTCAGGTGACAATCAAACGCTGAAAAATCAGCATGACAGATGTTCAGAGTTGAAACTCCGAAGTGAATGTTTGTCAACGACATGGAACTTTAATTGGTGTGTCACAGGTAGAATATGATTTAGTAATAATGACACAAAAAGGGTTTTTGAGGTTGTTATATGTGTTTTGGAGGTCAATGTCTGTGTTGATGACAGTGTGTGTTACGCCGTTGGTGGCGCGACCGTGGAAGACCCAAAGACCACAGCCCGTTGTTGGCCCGATGCAAAGCAGAGCGGACATGTTGGTAAAGGGCACTGATCATTGTGCATTGTTAAGAGGCACTCTCAAAGCCGTACGAGCATACCGTGTGAACCAGTACCCCTCCGAAGACAGGGCACCACGGCGGTAGGTTGTCATGAGGGTCAGCATGACGGGTGCTTGTCAGAATCAAATGGATCTGGCCTCCTGGTTGGAACTGATTATTGAGACATGTGGCAATCATGACCAGGGACCCGCACTAGGGCGTCCCCCATGGGATACGGTTGGCTGAGCACAATCCACACCATTGATTCCTAATGTTAGGAGGTAGCTTTTGATAGCCGCGCACTATCAAAAGCGCGGAGGATCCGTGGGTGACAGAGAGTCACGTATATATATCGTGAGAATACCTCCTCACATTCCATCCCCCTGAAAGGTAGGTGTAGCGGTTGGCACTGCTAGTTGGCCACGGTATGCCACTGTGAGTTGGTCATATCATGGTTTTCGTGATATGACACTGTGAGTTGGTCATATCATGGTTTTCCTGATATGACACTGTTAGTTGGTCATATATATCTTTAAAATGCGTGACATCCGCGAGCCGACCCACACCGGGATTCGATCCGTGAGCCCCGCGTTTTAATATCAGCAGGTAGCTTTTGATATCCCCGCATTATCAAAAGCGCGAAGGATCCGTGGGGTGACACACTGCGAGAGTGTATCATATATATCGTGAGAATATCTCCTTACACCAGTCCTATCCCGAGTTCGGAAAAAGTAACCCTCGTGTACTCATCGTACGATACGATACATACGCTCCGACGGTCGTATGTACCCGTTGGCAGCAGTGCATGTACCTGTAACCCGTACTTGTTGGCAGGATTCAGCAACAATGCGCAGTACATTACTAGCAGCAGTTAGTATCATATATATCATTTTTTTTTTGGTGATAGATATGGAATATAGGGGGGGGTCCGATTTTCTTTTATGTTTTAGGACCCCCCGCCCCCCCCCCCCCCCCCCCCCCCGTTTCCACCTGCCCCTATTCTTTAATTATGTTGATCTCACAGTGCGTATTACTAACATGCCCAAAGTTGCATAATAAGTACAACTGGCATGACTTTATAACGGTTTTAATGCATCGTTGTGTGCAGAAGGCTGTTCCATGGCGATCCACGCACGCGCTGTGCAGCTTCGGCAACGGGATGGTGGGACGAATCTGCGCCGTCCGATGAGGCAGCGAGGACTGGTACTGCCTACTGGTATAGTTCTCGTAGTGACTACGTAATATATGGAGCAGGTGATGCAATTTATGGTGATGCCAGACGGAGTACGGATAGTCCCTGGCTGTGAGGGAATGTGCGCTGATGGTGGCTATTCCGCTATGGTGGTGGTCAAGTATCATCTGATTACAGGCCGACAGGCGCCGTGCCTGATATATCAGGCGGCGCGATGTGGCCGACAGGGCGCGGGCGCAGCCCGTCATCTGACGGGCGCGCGCTACGCGCCTAATGTGCTATGATGATTAGGGCTAGTGAGGGTATAGGATATATCCTCACACTGGCGGACGCTCGTGGATAGTGTGTATGTAAAGTTTATGTGTAACTTTGACATGGGACGTACCTGTACGCATACCTGTCCCATGGTACTGTACGGGAAAACATTTGTTAATAAATCCCAATAAATCCCGTTAATATAAATCCCGTTAGGCCGCGGCGGTCTCGCGAGGGTAGCGAATGAAACATTCTCATCGAATTCAGACTGCTCGTGCATGTTGGCTCCCGTATTCAAGTAACCGCACGCAGCGCACCTGGCGCGGCGGCGGCATGGCCGAGGCGTGGCAGCACGTTCAATCAAGGATTACGGATTACTACATACAGTGACACTACCTTATGGTGAACACATATATACCTGTAGTGAACCTAAACTTACGGCTAACGGGGGGGGGGGGGGGGGGGGGGGACGGGACGGAACGCTTTCAAACACCGTGTAAGGCCACTTCTGCAATTACAGAGTAATTTAGTATTTTGCTGGTATTTTCTCATCAAAATTATCATCAAAATACTAAAATAAGTACTGTGTCACGACGACCCTGACGCGATTACATTCTTACGAGTATTGTAGTATTTCAGAATACTCCCTCGCCTACCGGGTTCGATTCCTGGCCGATGTATTTCGGCAATATCGGCCCGGCGTGTCCCGGGTTTACTCGGTTGATGCATTAGCCCTTCGGGGTTCGAATGAGGCAATGGTCTATGGGCTATGCCAGACCTACGACGGCAGTTGGCGCACGAGGTCAAGTGCTGGGGCGGCTTCGGCCGATGTCCCGGGGCGAACTTTACTTTACTTTTACTCCCTCGCCTCCCGGTGGGGGGGGGGCTATTTTCATCGAAATACTCTCTCGGAGCCACCCGAGGGAGTACTTCACTATTTTGACCAACTGTACATGTTTTACTGCTGGCTCGGACCCCCACCTGCCGGGCATACGGCGCGTGGGGCCTACCGAATCACCACCCGGCGGGCTGCGGCTGCAACGAGATCTCCTCCCCGAACGTCAGCATACCGCCTGCCACCCCGTAAGTGACATCTTCCCGCTGCCCACGACAGTGAGAGGATGGGCGAGTCCCCGCCCCGTTGACAACGAGGCGGGCGGAGATGGCGGTGGTGCTGGGCATGCTACGGGCCCCGCACCGCCTCATACGGAAAAGGGGAGCTCCCCCTCGCCAGTTGAGGCGCCTGTTGATCTCGAGCAAGACCCCGAGGACGACAGCCATGTCAAGAAGGGGGGAGGCGCACGCCGGGGGCGGGAGATGACGACGGTGGAGGCGATTTTGTATGCCCATGCTGGAAATGAAGTTTACCAGCGAGGCGTGATGCGCGACGAGGAGGAGTTGCTGATGATCTAACAGCAGCAAGCTGACATGGAGGCTTTTTCCTTCCCCAGTACTTTCCGTGCATTCTCTTGACGCTCTCCCTGTAACCAGAAAGATTACATAGAGGCGGCGCCAGCGGCGAGTGCAAGAAATATCTCATATTGTGCCGCCAATTCCGAAGGGGTAAAGGATTTATTAGAAGTATTGTATTTTATTGGTATTTTCCGGCCTGAAATACCAAAATACCAAAATACCAAAACATCAAAATACTCGGTAATTGCGTAAGTGGCCTAAGGTACCCCTATAGTGAGCAATTGTTGTAGTGAACCTACCCAACAGGACAAAACGGGGGGGGGGGGGGGGGGGGGGGGGGGGGGGGGGCGGGGCTTCCCGAATGCGGGTTCCCTGCCTCTACAGTGAACCACCAGTACTTGAGAATAGTGTAAAGAGCGCCGGTTGCGGCGGCGGCGTGCGCGGCGGCCCTAGAC
Source organism: Tetraselmis striata (assembly GCA_006384855.1). Classification (NCBI taxonomy): domain Eukaryota; kingdom Viridiplantae; phylum Chlorophyta; class Chlorodendrophyceae; order Chlorodendrales; family Chlorodendraceae; genus Tetraselmis; species Tetraselmis striata. The sequence goes on from VCJN01000763.1 coordinate 6,837, forward strand.
AACTGTACTGTATTGTCACAGTGTTGGCGGCACATATTCGCTGCATGCACAGTCGGTGATGCCACCATAACAATGCAAGCCTCGCCGCCATGACGGAGCCCGCTCAGTGTTCCTGCTACGGCATGCATTGCGTAGTTGCCGCTAGAGGAGAGACCGGCGGGCCAGAGCTGAAAGAGTGTATGTGGTGTAGCGGGTTGCACCACACTGCTGTACCGCGTGTGCCATGGGGAATACGAGGCCAAGTTTCCCAAGAAGTACAGTGATGTGCCAATGGGCCACCTGTGCATATCTTTTGCCTGGCAAGAGCGGCAAGGGGCAAGGCTCATACACCTTACTCGCCAACGCCCATTCATCACGCTCCTTGTCGCAGCCCTCGAGCGAGGCAAGTCGCAGCCCTCCGCTGTCACTAGCGGCGCCGGCCAGCCCAGCTAGCATGACACAGCCCAGCCAGCCCACACAGCATGACAGCAGCTCGCCCGCCGCAGCTTTCAAAACTCCACAGCAGCCAGCACGACGCGATCCCGCCGCAAAAGCAGCCATGTCACTCTTCGCTCGTCTCTTCGTCTTCAACAGAAGGCAGCGCGACTCGGCGGCTCCTAGTGAGACAGCACTGCGGCAAGAGGAGGACGCCAGTGGGAAGAGCGAGGATCGGCAGAAGGGCCCCATGCTCCCTCAAGGGGTGCAGGTTGGTAGAAAGAAGGCCCCATGCTCGGACTGTGCGCCATAAGGTGGACAAGATCAACTACGTGGACGGCTTTTTGTGGGGTGACAAGGCTAGCCTCCCAAACGTGGCCAAGTGGGCGCACGAGGAGCTGAAACTATCCTTCCTGCCATCAAAGGCCATCCTCTCAAACAATGGAGGAGAGGGTCAAGCTGTTGAGTAAGTGTGATGTATGCAAGCAATGTGGCGTTGTAGTCGGATGTCATCATTTTCTGCTATAGATTCATTCGTTGCTGATGAGTTTCGCGCTTACAACTCAAGCGATTTCTCACAAGAGTCCCGCTCACGCAAGCAAGAACGCAAGAGGAAGCGGGCTGTGGACACTAAGCATGAGAAGTTGGAGGCTGTCATGCTGGAGTGGATACTCCACCACGATGCGGAACATGGTGGCAGAATCCCCCTCAGCGATGCCATGCTTACTCAACGTGTGTGGGGCATTAAATTTCCACTAGTGATGTGCATTGTTCTCTCTTTGGATTGCTGCTCAACTGCAACTATGTTGCATGTGAACATGGTGTGCATCCCAAGCGATTGGTCGAACAACACAAGATTGACTTCAAGGAAGACAAGTTCAACTTCTCCACCAAGTGGCTTTACAAGTTCAAGGAGGAAAACAATATCAACCGGATTGTCTTTCATGGTGAGGGAGGCGCTGCAGACTTGGAGAGTGTGGAGATTGTGTGGAGGCAGCTGCCCCTCATCATAGCTGACTACCCGCTTGACAAGATATACAACTTTGATGACGAGTCAGGTACGACTCATGCTACTGTGTATGTCTCGCTCATCGATGTGTTTCATATCAGACAGTGTGCATGCATTGCACATTAGAGTATGTACTAATAATATCTCACGCCATATGTATGTATGTGCCCTATCTATGAAAATTTCTTTTATCCGATGTTGCTCACAGCTGGCAACGTTGTGGCCGGGCACAAGGGGGACCGCAGAGGCGACAAGACATCTTAGGAACGCCTCACGGTGGGATTGTTCTGCAATGCGATGGGCACAGATAGGTGAAACTTACCCTCATCGGGAAGGCAGCAAAGCCCCGTTGCTTCGTGACTTGCTTCGTGACGCTGCAAGCCCCACACACCCACTCGACTCGACTAGGTAGAGCCCGCTGTTGAACACGGCGGCTCGACGAGTCACTCGGCTTTGAGGCGACGACTAACTCGCTGCGAGCCGCCTCCCCCCCCCCCCCCCCCCCCCCCCCCCCCGACTCGGCCACTCGAGTCACCACCGAATCTCCGTCCACGTCGTCCACGTCGTCCGTTTTCATCATGGGCCAGCTGCACGCGACTGTCAGCAGCACACATGTACCGGAGCGGGGCACAGGTACCGGAGCGTTACGGAGCGTCGCGAGCGGTGCACAACACAGGTACCGGAGCGTTATTACGGAGCGTTGCGGGCAAGAGCGGTGCACTAACTCGGCGGGAGGGTGCGCCAGGCGGATACCATCTTGGACAGTTGGGCCAATCCCCGGTGTCCCGCCAGTGCCCCACATCACCGTGGTGGAGGACTCGGAGAAAGGAGAGCTCAGGGCCATCTCTTTGGCTTCAGAGCCGGGAGGTGGTGGGTATCTGAACCTAACCTTTCTCAACCCATTGTAGGCACTGTCGCGACGAGTGGTGCGAACCAGTGTCCGAACCAAGTCCGTCACTGGTTTGGCTTCGAATGTCAGGGGACGACCAGACCGCCTCGCAGAGAGCAACCGGTCAATCCGACGCATGGCAAGGCGGCGAATTATGTGGCGTGCATCTCATGACTTAGCTGATGTCGCAGCGGGCAGAGGTGCAGGGACAGATGTCCCACCACTATGATGAGCTTTACTCCTGTCTGATGGAGCTCTATACTAGGCTGGAAGCCCACGAGAAGCGGAGCGCATCTGAAAAGATGGCTACAGAGGAAGCAGCTCCAGCCTCTCGCGTGGCGACCGAGAGGACGGCGTTCGAAGACGGCCGTCGGGTCGGACAGCCGCCCTGGCCTCGCGACAACACTATATCGGATGAGGCGACAAGCCACCAGACACATATTTAGCCATGCTTAGCCAATGCGAGCTAGACAATGGTCGACAAACCGGAGCCAAGCCAGCCCCGCGGCGACACTAGCCAAGCATGCAAGAAATGCCATGGGCAAGATCAGGAACTGAGACAACGTATGCTGACAAGAACATGCTTGCCGTGCAGCGTTGTTACATGTCTTGTATTGCAGCATTGTGTGGATGGAAGGGGGGGGGGGGGGGGGGGGTTGTTGATGGCAGACTGGCAATGCAGCTATAGCAATACTGACTAGATCACTTACATATGCTGGGTATGCGCTCTTCGCGCATATGAGTCCCATTAGCGTGCTGCGCGCGCTTGAGGTCGGAGCCGGGAGCTCGGGGCACGCAGTGGAGCGCGGAGCTCTGGGCACGCTTGTCGCGGAGAGCCTGCTGTAAGCACTTATTTTTTTCCGGCAACTCATCGCCTCACCCTCCGCCTCTGCACTAACGCACACTACCTGTCTTTTCACGGATTACGATTGAAGGAGTGCGGCGGTTTCCACAGTTGCCACTCGGAGCGGCTGCCTGGGTGTAGCGGAACCTGCAGGCGCCGTGCTGGCAGGCTCGGGTACGCGCTGTCGAGCAGGCCGGTGCGGCGGCGGGCAGGCTCACGCGGGAGGGGACGAGGGAGAAGAGGTCCCGGAGGACTGTGCTGAATTCTGCCCTCGGGCCGCCCCTCACTTGCTCGGCAGCTACAGCAGCGACGAGAAAGACGGAGCCCCTGGCCGGGGGCTCTAGATAACCGCTAGGCACGGCCGAGGCGCCGCACGGGTAGGCGAGCGGTGGGGGCGCGGTGGCTGGCGGGCGCGGCGCTTAGGTGCAATCGTAGGCCAGAAGGGGCGCGATGACCAAGCCCAAGCCCAAGCCGCCGCCACCGCCTGTGATCGCGTGGACGGAGCCCAGCCCCGCGCTGCTGGCGCGCTTCCAGGTACGCCCCTCACTGGCCGGCCGCACCCGCTGCGCCTTAAGCCGCGATTTCCTGTTTACCATCGCTTTATTAAAAGAACGGGGGGGGGGGGGGGGGGGGGGAGTACTCCTTCCCTTGACGTCTGGGGAGAAGGTGATGTGTCACTCGCAACCCGCTGGTGGCTCATGCTGAGTTGCTCTGTCGGCTGGGCTGTTGCGGCACATGATGACACGCTGTTCTCAGCCTATACGGCCAACTCCGCCGAGTGTGGGGGCCATGGCATATCGTACCGATTAGAGGCAACCGTTGCCATCGGTTGCACCGGTTGGTTGCCCAGCTTGGACCCGCGTGGACGCATGGGTGTATGCCCCTTATGGCGATAGATTGGGGCGGGGCATGTGCCTTTTCCCGCAGCTTTGCAGTTTCTCGGGGGGGGGGGGGGGGGGGGGGGGGATGCTGCCACTAGATGCCTGGCTCACCTGCCGGAGGCGGAGCTCACCGTTTGCCCTCTGTGCTTGACCGCGGGGGAGAAGGCGGACTGTGCAGCGGTGAGCAACCCCAATGTGGCCACGCCCTTTGCGGGGCTGGAGGACGCGGTGTCGCGGCTGCTGCCCTACCACATACTTGGCACCGAGGAGGGCGACGACGCGGACGTGGACGAGACGGCGGACGGCCGCGGCGGCGGGCTGTTGAGCAGCAAGCGCGAGGCGTGGCAGTCGATGTGTGTGCGCAAGAGCGCCGAGTTCCACGGCCGCCTCAAGCGGATGCGCGAGCGCGTGGAGAAGCTGGAGAGCGCCGCGAGCGCGCCGGACCGCCGGCGCCCGGAGGAGGGGTACGTGCTGCATAGCGCCTGCCTCGCGGAGGCGCGCGCCGCCAAGGCTGCCCGGACCCAAGAGTGAAGCAGGACACCGGGCAGAACACCGGGCACTGGGCCGCTTTCTTCACTCTTCGACATTCTCCCCACATTGTCACCACACAAAGCAGTGTTTGCCGGCTGCGGCACCTCCGCTCATCAAGTTGTCGGGCCCCCCGCGGAGGAGCCCTTGGATGGCGTGTGGACATGGTACACCCCGCGCCTGCCACCGCTCTCATTGGCAGGTTCCATGCCATGCCGAGTCGCCCCTTTGGGTCGCTAGTGGAGGGCGTGCCGCGAGCATCACGGGCCTCACACTCAGCACGGCCCTACTGATGTGCACGTAGAGTCCGTGGGCATGGCGCTTCACGCTGGAATCGTACACACTCAAGCCCGTACACTGACGCGGCATTCACCTTGCTGCATGCTGAGCGGCCCGCTGCTTACACTGGGCAGAGGCGGCGGTATGCACACCCCCAATGTAGCACTAGCAACGGAGTCTGTAGCCAAACATTCTCCAAACGCGCTGACGCACCCACGCCCCACCGGCGGCCACCCCCGTGTCCCCCGCACGTCACAATCATCAGGGCATTGGTTGCAGCATTGGTGGCATGTTTGTCGTGACAAGCCAAGTGCCAAGCCAAAGCACTCGCCGGCGGTGACCGAGATGGCGGAAGCTTGTTTCCCACATTGCTCACCCCGCATATTCGCCGTGGCATACTGAGATGGGCATTTCTTGCCAGTCTTCCAACCCCACAGGACGGCTGTCTCACAACCCGGCTCCATGAACTCGCATACATCCGGCCGCAGCCCGTAGCATGCAGCCCTCTGAAGGCCAAGCCATGGCATAGATCACCCCCGCCCCGCATGGCTGTCATCCAACGAGTAGCCGCAGACGGATGGGCGTTGCTGGCCGGCGCCACTGTGCCCCTCCCCCCCCCCCCCCCCTCTCTACTTGTATTGAAAAACGACCCCTATTCTGAATGGTACGCATGCAAGGGTTGCAGAAGAACCCCCGAGGGGTACCAAGCCTTCAAGCCGGGGGGGGGGGGGGGGGGGGGGGGTGGCAGAGGGGGCGATTTCCCACTAGCGCACTGCATGTAATGTTATAGTATGAAGGAACTTGACAGTTGAATCAGCGATGCGTCGATTTTTTAGTACCATTTACCATTTTTTTAGTACCATTACCACGAGCGAGTACCAGTGGCAAGTAGTGAGTACCAGCAGCGAGTACCGAGTGTAGCCAGTACCTGTAGCGAGCACCGGCCCTGCGCGCTCATAGCCTCCCGAGTTTTTTCCATACAGCGCATTGTCAGCGCTTTGAAGTACGGGTACCAGAGTTTTTTGTTCCATTGCCAGCAGCGAGTAGCGAGTACCAGTACTCATAGCCTCCCAACCGTGAGATCGTAATCGGACGGCTGTGTAATTAAGGACCGTGGGTGGGTGGGCGGGTTGGTGGATTATAGTACTTAGTAGTACATGCCAGTAGATAAGCGCTTTAGTCATGCACCTATATGCCCGATCCCCTGCACTGTACGGGTACCCGTACGGCAATAAAGCTCACCGCCGAAAAATCGACGCTTCGCTGGATTAAAACTTTACAGCAAATCATAACTCTCAGGCGCTGTGGTGGGGAAGGGACTTGCGCAATGCGATAAGGAGTCTCTGTGATCCTGCCCTATGTGGCATGAAGCGCACAAAATTCCAAATCTATTTTGTGACAACTCGTTGCCGGGTAGCACTGCGGGCTAGCTGTTTTGCAGCACAGCGGCATATACCCGGAATGGGGTCCGGTGGGCGCGCTGCACGTCGCCCTTGGGAGGCCTAGATGGAGCAGCAACATACTGTACATAGCGCTGTAACGCGCAATAGCAGCTATCTATGGTACAGCTACCGCCCTTGCCACGCCGGCAAGGGGGGAGGGGGGGGGGAGATCGCCCGGGTCCCCGGCGACCGCCTAGTCCTCCAGCATGTCGTCGCTGCCGCTGCCGCCGTCCTCCCCGTCCTCGATCCCCAGCGCATCCAGGCCGTCCAGCAGCTCCTCGATGGGGACCTCGGGCACATCGCCGTCGCTGTCGTCGTCGTCGCCCATATCCTCCTGCACGGGTAGAGCCAACCAGCGGTCAGAAGGGCTGCGGGGGCGCAAGGGCTGTGGGCGGGAGGGGGCACGGCGGGGAGAGGACCCGGCAACTCGCCTGCTTGGCGTTTGCGGCGGCCACGGGGTCGTAGCTCGGGTCCTTGAAGAGCGCCACATTCTGGCACGCATCGAGGGGTATGGCGTCAATCGACATGCCGCGTAATACCTGGTGTAGCCAGAAAGGGGAAGGTGCACTGGGATTTTAGGGTTTTGACCCTACAACCCTAACAGGGGCTCACCTTGCGCAGCTCCGGGTCCTCCTCCAGCTCCTGCATGAACCGCTCCTGCTCCTCCGCCGCCTGCTCCGCCATCGCGCGCGCCTTGGACGCCTTCATGGTCTCGTCGTCCACCTCCATGTCCATGCGCTTCAGCATCCAGGCGCGGCGGTGCCCGCGCGCGCGGCGCTGCTTCCGCTTCTCCTCATACGACTTCTTCACCAGCACCACCTCCGGCACCTGCGCGCCCGCCTTGGTGTCCATAAACTTGATCATCTCGGGGTCGCACACGTTCAGGTTGGCCACGTCGTAGCCCCACGCCATGTCACCCGGGTGCAGGATGTGGCCCAGGTGCGTCTTGGTCATGTACATCTTGTCGTTCACGCCAAAGTCGCTGGCGCGCGCCACCTGCCGGGGCGGGGCGGCACGCCGGGCGAGGAGAAAAGTAGCCACAGGTCAGCCTAGTGAAGAAGGAGAGCTCCACTTGCCCTCGGGAAAGAAGAGGGGGGGGGGGGGGGGGGGGGGGATAACAGTTGGCCCAGCGCTCATTAGTATTGCAACGTTTCGCGTCACTGGGAGGTCAGTTTCAACGAGGAAATGTTGGATGTCTAATCATTGCGCCATCCGCCTCTTCCCCCCGCCCTCCCTCACAAGACACACAAAATGCCCCCAGCACACCCGCAACACAGCGCTCATCCAAATTGCAACGTTTCGCGTCACTGGGAGGTCAGTTTCAACGAGGAAATGTTGGATGTCTAATCATCGCGCCCCCAAACACTATAAAGCCTTGAGATCCCCCACACCACACACACACTCACACACACACACACACACACACACACACAAACCGGTTTGGCTGGCTGGCACAGGGCTCAGAAAGTGGAGAAAGTGTTGAGTTGTCCGCATCAATAGTTCTCGGACAGCAATTGGATAGGTTTGGGCATCATCGCCCGCCATGCCACGCCACGCCACACCCCACCACCATCCCCCTACCCCACACTTTACAACCTGAGGGCATCTGCGCCGTAAGCGGCAGCAGGCGAGGAGGTCGGTCACGTGGGGTTTCTGAGGCCCCACGATATAGGCAGTGTCGATCACGGGTTTCAGTGCCCAGTGCGTCATCCCTCTCTCGCACCAGCTGGCCTGGGAAACGTTTAAAGCGGAGAAGCCCTAACAAGCCCTAATACCGGTCACCGCTCAGAGCGCAACCTTGTCACCGGCCGCACACACACACACACGCACACGCACACACGATGTGTGCGCTTGCTTCAGAGTATTAGGTGCAACCTTAATTACACCCTGGTCATGGGGTTTCAGTGTTGTTAGGTTTCGTGGATTTTGGGGATTGGCGTCAAACGCATGTCACAAAGGGCGTGGCTGTGTACATTCATATTTCAGTGACGGCGTCCTAAAACCCCACTGCCCTTGACATTAATCAAGCCACACCCGCAACCGCACAGACGGCCTCGGCAAACCGCTGGAGGAGGAACCGGGGGGGGGGGGGGGGGGGGGGGGCACCTGCGCCTCCGCCAGCGCCCACTTGTTGGTCTCCGGGCCCAGCGGCTCGATGTCAAGCACCACATACTCCACCAGCTGCTTCGCGTTGGTCAGTGGTCGGTACGGCTGCCGGAAGAAAGTGTTGGAGTCCACCTGCCGGCGAATGAGAGGGATAAGAGCCGCGTTAGCCGAGCAGCATCCCCGCTTACCATGGCATTTTTGGGGGTTTTGTGTGTGTGTGTGTGGGGGGGGGGGGGGGGGGGGGCGGCGAGGGGGTTACGGGTTAGGGTTTCACGTAATAGCGTTTGAAACTACAACATAAACCCTAAATTTGAAACACAACCCAAAACGTCCCTTTAACCCTGAGAAGGGGGCAGGAGGCGACGCTGGAGGATGGCCGTTAGGGTTTTGAGGGTTTGGGAGCGCCCACCTGGTATGTGCGGAGCGTCGTGGGGTCCATGAACAGCAGCGCCGCGGTGACGCGGATGCAGAGCAGCACGGGGCCCACGTTGCCGTTCTCCTTGCACACCTTGGACGGGAGGCACACCAGGTCATCCTGCACGGGAGGCGGGAGGCAGAGCGCGGAGGGAGCGGAAATGGTCAGAAACCTCTGGGGTGGGCGGTGCGGAGAGCCGCCCAGGAGGTGCGCATATCCGCCCATCAGATATTCTCAAACTTTAAATTATTGGTGCTCACGGAAGGTTCGCAAACCAACGTGGTTTGTATCGTCACGCGGGCTGCTAGGGTGTTACTAGGGTTACCACGGGTTGCGCTGGCGAGGGTGGCCATCCAGAGACCAACGCACTTGCGCACCTTGCAGATGGGCGCGATCTCCACGGAGAAGGTGTACTTGTAGTTGTAATTGTTCTCGTGCTCGTTGTGGCTCACCAGCTGCTTGTCGTGCCGGTACCTGCGCCAAGAAGGGGTCGCAGCAAGTGAGGGGGGAGTGAAGGCACAGATGGTGCGGAACACGAATTGAACAGATGCAACGAGAATGCTCATTGAGACGCGAGACATCGTGTGTGTGTGTGTGTGTTTTGCGGGGCGGGGGGGCAGGGGGGGGGGGGGGGGGGGGGGCTAAGGTTTGCCCTAGAGCCGAGCCGAAGGGAATGAGGGAGAGAGAGGTGGAGAGACCTTGCGAGGAGCAGGAGGCGGTGCAAGCAGGACAGTTGGCGGACAAGTTTGTGCGAGAGGGCGTGGCTGCATACGCACATACGAGTGCCGACGAAGTAACGGGAATAAGAATGTGCCCTGCCTGCAACCGTTTAAGAGCAGAGCAAAGTAGAGCGGAATTGTGGCACTCGGCCGTGTGGATAGTCGTGTGCGGTGTCGCTCTGAGACATGTACCACGGGTACGTTTGAGCAGCCTGACACCGGCGGGCAACCTCGTGTGTGTGTCTGTATGCGGGCGGCAGATGGGGCGTACCGAATGGGGACGACCGACTGCAGAAAGTCGACAAACTTGGAGCCGTGCGCGCGGTTGGCCATGTAGAAGTCGACGCCCTCGTGGATGTCCTTGATCTTGAGGCACTGTTCGTCCGCGCCGTGCCGGATAATGAGCTGCTCGAGGTAGAAGAAGGTACGCTTGTGTGGCACATGCTGCCGGACCTGGGTGCCGAACCGCAGGCATGCCCTCGCGTCAGCCGACCAATCCAGCTGCAAGTGCCGTGTTCCAGCAAGCAGGGATCCCCTTACGGTGAAGTGGCGTGGCTACCAAGCCCTCAAGGCAAACATCAAATGCGCCGTTCATCTCAGAGGTGCATCCGCAAGACACCGTATCCCGTGTGTTTGACGCTCGCCCCGCGCGCACCTGAATGCAGGCCGTCCACGAGTTGGGGTTGGCGTTGGCGCGGTTGCAGTCCAGGCACATGAGCGGCTCCACGACGTACTCCACCTGGAACGTCTGCTGCAGGATGGCGCCGTTCAGGACCTCCTTCTGCACCGTCAGCTTGGTCTTCAGCCGTCGCGAGTGCGGCTCCGTCCAGATGAACGCCGCGTCAACGAGCTTGACCTGCGCCACGGCACCGCCGTCAGTCCCGCCGGGCCGTCAGCATGCGAGCGCGGCCCCGGACCAGCGCCCCAAGGGGAAGGATTGCCAGGTCAGGCCAGTGCGCCCCAGAAAGTCAGTGGAGGCAGATGTCCTTTCGAGCCCGGCTTGACTGACCCTACCCTAAACCCTGAACTGACATCAGGCCACAAGTCGTTTAAAGCCCAGAGTGGTGCAACCGTAATCCTCCATTCTTCCCTGGAGGCCACAAACTGCACATCGCGCTTGTTCACTTGGGGAGAATTCAGGACTCAATGATGGAGCTCCCAGGAATTCAGGCAAACTCAGCTGATTTCAAATGTATTCAGCTCAGCCGGAGCTAAACTCCTCCCATGGGACCCTGGTGGGGGGGGGGGGGGGGGGGGGGGGGGGGGGGAGGGCACCGTAGCCGCCCCTCTCCCCTATGTGTGTGCAAGGCAACGCCTCCAGGCGGTGCACCGTTCCGGCGGCCCACCTTCTGCAGCCCCTTGGTGCGCTTTATGCAAAAGGTGAGCAGCTCCTTGGACTCCAGGTCCGCGCGCATCCAGTGCTTGGGCGGTTGCAGGTAGCGGTTGCACTCCTTGCACCACAGCACGCTGACCTGCTTCTGGATGCCCTCCGTGATGTCCACCTGGGACTTGATGCAGTTGATGCACATGTTGGAGGGGTTGGGCTGCGTCTGCACGCCGCACAGGCAGCATAGCCTGTGCCACAAGGGAAATGGGGCGGGCGAGTGGGGTCCTCAACCCCCGGGCAGCTGCTGGGGTCTGGCAGCATAGCGTAGCATTTGATTGGCTTTGCGGTTCGCAATAGTAATGACCCATTTTCAAGCATACAATAGGAGGTGCCGTCCGTTTAGGGTCATTGTGATGTGATCCGATGTACAGAGGGAGAGGGAGGAAATTACAGGATGTAGCGGACTCAGTCCGTCGCACATCCCTGGCATGACAAGGACTGTGTGGGTGTTTGGGGATGGGGGGGCTTACACTAGGCTCTGCGTGGACTGCGGTGTGAAGACGTACGGCACCGCACCCGCGCCTGGCACCGCATCCATCCTGTCGACGAGGCTGCGGAAATCCCGCCTTTTTAATTGGGTCTGTCTGTGTTTTTGGGGGGGTCGAGGGGGCGAAAGGGGACGGGGTCTCAGAAGCTGCAGTTGCATTACATTATGGTTTGAGGCAGCGCAATACAGCGCTGCCCCACGCACCGCGCTGGCAGCGACCTGGGGCTAGGGGCGAGAAGCGGAGCTGGCGGCACCGGATGAGGGCAGCGCGCCTCTCTTGACCCTCTCTCCCTCCCACACACGCCGACGGATGTACGGTCACACACGAGTCGGTGCCGGCATTCCCAAAATACTAGTGTAGATAACCAGTACCCGACAAATATAGCGAGGGCTTGCAGTCGGCGGCTTGCGCGTGATTGATTTATCAATCCATGACAACAGCAAGAACGGGGAGGCCCGGTCTCGGACTTTCGGCGTCGCACACCGACACGGTGGCACAGGTAAATGCGCGTCAGCGGGGCGTCGGCGCAAGACTAGCGACAGGGGAGGGGGGAGTTGGCGGGTGGAGGGGGGAACGGCCGGGGATTTGGCGCTTCGGAGGTCCACCACGGCGGCGGTGGCGGCGGCGGCGGCGGCGCTATGCTGCGCGGCGCTGGCGCGTACCTACGTGCGCGAGCGGGAAGGCGGCCGGGTCGAAGACTGGCTTCGAACGGAGAGCTGAGAAAGGCGCGGAGCCCGTGTTGCAATATGTCAGAGTCTTGGGTTGAACTCAGCTGCACAAGTGGAAGGACCGAGGCCCGTCAGCTCGCCAGCAAGGAATTCCTCGCACTGCAAGCGCTGATGTGATCTTTTTGGTGCTGGGATGTCCGAAGCAATGTGTTCCTGGGTATGGTCCCAATCAATATGCTGCGGGTCGTGCGCCGGCACTGGCAAACTTCGAAGTAAAGCACAGAGTACTACACCTTGGCGCAATGCTACTGCTGATGGCGCCGCCGCCGCTGATCCACTCGTGCAGATTTTTATCTTGAACTTTTTGGTTACAGGGAGAGCGTCCAGAGAATGCACGCAAAGTACTGGGGAAGGAAAAAGCCTACATTTAAGCAGAACCCTCCTAGCGCACCCTCTTAGATTTTTATTAGTACTATATTTTTATTTCGACACGGCCGTCGTAGAGACGCTGCAATAAGGGTTTCGATGTTGCCAGTCTGTCCCGCCCGCCGGGGGCGGGGGCGGGGGCGGGGGCGGGGGCGGGGGCGGGGGCGGGGGCGGGGGGAAAAACGCGACGCCGACGCACGCGCGGCCAGATTATACCCTGCATGCATCATCAAGCGCGCGCTCATATCCGGCAGCACGGCAGCACGGTTGAGATGGCGACTATACGGGGTATGATGGGTATGCGGGTCTAATTTTGGTATACATTGAATCGATAATTAATCCTTGTGCGATCTCTCCTAGCCTCGGATCCATCCCTCGTCTTGGTGCAGCTTGACGCCGAAAACGCGTTCAATTCCTTCTACCGCTCCGAAATGTTCCGCACACGGCTCGCTCGAGGACCCTGTTTGGCAGCCTCTATTGCGTTCGGCGATCATGCTTTAGGGTCCAAGTCCAATATGTACGTTTTCGACGGCTCCCAACCCGGTCCCTCTCTCCGGATTCCAAACCGTCGAGGGGTCCGCCAGGGCTGCGTCCTCGGCCTCATCCTGTTCGTTGCCGTCGCTGCCCGAGTTTATATATGCTCGCATCGCCGCGGATGCCCCCAGTCACTCAGTGTTGGCAACCTTCTCTGACGGTCGGCCGCACTAGTGACGAACTTGCGCTTGCTACGTGGGTAGCCCCGTCCGCTTTTACAACTCACCATTCACAAACGACAGGCGTATTGTCAGCTTTGCTCTTCGTCCCCGTTCGGCGCCCTTCCTTTTGGGCATTTATTGCATGGTGTTGCAGCCTCCTCGTCCGGAATCAAGGTGCTTGGTGCCCCTGTGGGCTCGGCCACTTTCGCCCGAGACATGTTGGACAAAACGGTCGAAACAATTTACCAATTCGGCTCCCGGCTTATCGGTTTGGCCGACCACTTCCACTCCCACACTGCTACTCGTTTGCTGCAAGTTTGCGGCCGTCGTTTCGTCCACCACCTCCGCTCCACGCCTCGGGGCTTGGGTCGCTCTGAGGGGTATAGCGACAATATTACGTCCTTCCATGGAGAACCAGACGCCGCCGCATTTTCAACGCTCGCCGGCATTTGGGGTGTTAGCCCCGACCTCTTGGATACGCCCTCCATGCGCACGCAGCTGTCCCTCCCGGTCCAATTTGGGGCCCTCGGCATCGGCGATAATGTCGTTATCGTAGATGCCTCCCACATCGGCGCTGCCGCCCTTATGGTTGGCCAAGCTGTGACTTTCCTCCATGCTCAAAACGCCACCCTGAGCAACGCCGGCGCGTTCCTTTCCGAGCCGCCAGGCGTATCCAGCCCCCATAGCCTCTACCTTGTTGGGGCGTCCTCGATTCACCAAGCTTTGGCCACCCCAGCGTTGGAGCATGATGCCGTCGCCAACGTGTCGCTCGGCGCCGATGTGGGCTGTCGAGCTTCGCGCTGCTCATACCCGTGTCGTTGACAAGTGTGGAGACGCGGTGCTCGAGGATCTAGCGGGGCCATTGGCCTCTGCCCTAAACTTGCTCCCCTCCAAGCGCTCGCAAGTTGCCTGTGCCGGCTGCTCGGCCGCTGGGGCTGAGCCGGCGTCTGCGATGCGCTCGGCGGCTGACCTCCAAGCTATCCCGCATTACTCGAACTTCCCCTTGCACTCCATGCGGAAAGTCCAGGAAACCCTGAGCCACCGCATTCTCACGGTCCGCTTCGCGAAGCTTGTTGCGCGTATGCCTACACGAGGCCCTGATAGTAACCGCTTCCGGGGCCGCCTCTTACGCGCTGCGACAACGTTCCTGGTGACTGATCCTCCAAGTGAGGGTCGCCTTGGCGAAGTCCGTGAGCGTTCCCCTAAGTACTTCGATTCCATGTTCCGCGTTGCCGCTTGCCGCCCATTTGGCCTTCCGGCGGCTCATGTCCTCTCTCTTGGCGAGCCATGCCCTTGTGCTTTTTGCTCCTTCTCGGTACAAGGCATGCTGGCCCGTTTTGAGGAAGTTGGCGTGGAATTCACTCCTTCAACTTGGGCGGTCGCGCACGCTGATCACGTGGCACGTTGCTATTGGGGCGACTCCAATCACGCCGCACACGAGTGGGCGGCACATGGCCTTTCCGACGTTTGCCACGACGTGAAGTCCGCCATGGGCGTGGGTTTCCAGATCCTCACGCACCGTCGTTGCTTGTGTTTCCGAAGGGCAGCGACGGCCGGCCGGCCGATGTTGGGCTTTTTGGGTATGGTGGTATCCGCGGGAACACGGTTGCTGTCGATACCACCATTGCGCCTATCCTCGGCGTGTCAAGCTCGGATCCAACGACTGCATTGCGGGCTGCATTGCGCCACGAAATCCGGAAGTATGACGAGGGTGTCCGAAACTACGCCGCCGGCATACTTCGCTTTGTTCCTTTCGCGGTTTCCGAGTTCGGCTCGCTGGTCCCGCACGCTGAGGCCTTTTTGGGGGAGCTCGCGAAAGATAGCCACACACATACTGGCCAAAAAATCGGCTAGCTCTTGTCTGTGTGGCGCCGCCGTTTCTCCTTGCTCATAAACATGGCACATGCAGACAACGTTATGGGCGGGGTCGCGGCCACGCGCGCGGCACGTGATGGTGCTCCTGCGCCTGCGCCGGGAGGTTGACGACGCGAGATCGTCGATGAGGCCCCTGCTATGGGGGTGCAATAGTTGTGCTCCCGACGCCAAGAGCCATCGGAAAGGCGCAAGCTGCCGCGGGCCTCACTGCATAGGTCGCGCCATGGGAAGTTGTAGCACATGAGCAACGTAGCGAAGCGGTCGATGGTGTGGCGGCCCCAATCCATATGTTGTCGAGGTGGTTGAGGTGGTGGAGGTTGAACGCCCAGTCGCCGTAGTCAATCTCGCGGCTAAGGCGGTCGGCCCACATGTTCGCCGTGATCAGTCTTAATGATGTAGCACGCGCGGATGGAGATGTCGTTGGTGTCGAGGATGGACCTCAACTTCCGTAGCTTTGTCATAAATAGTGGAGAGCGGGAGGTGAGGTTGGCGAGGATGTAGACGACCACCCCCATGTTGACCTCGCGAGGAAGGTGAGCACGGCATACCGCACATCAGCCTTGAGCTCCTTGTAGGTGATGTATGTGCAACTCAGGATTACCGTTGTATGAGAATCCGCGCCTCAGTGATCTCGTTGAGGACGGCCCCCCACCCGTAGCCCGAGCTGTCGACGTGCATGTAGACGGTCTCGCCGGGCGTGCAAATGGAACGGCCGCTATTTTGTGTCGGGACCGCAGCCCACCACTCAAGGTAGCGCCAGAGTATATTGCGTCATCTTGACGCGCCTGCTCCACAAATCCTTGGTGCGGAGCACGTCGTGCAGCTCGCGGAGGTATTACCGGGCCGCTTGATGACGAGGAGAGGTATTGGGCTCGGCCAGCCAGGGACGCAAGCTATTGTACGTGTAGCCATCGCATGTCTCGTTTCGCTCGGCGGATGCTGCCGAGGGCCGTCGCAGACTCGCGGCGAGCGACTCGAGCTTGCGCTCCGGCGCCCGCATTATTCCGTATTGATAGTCAAACTATATACCGAGGTACTTCAGCCGCTGCACCCCCTCCCACTGGCCCTTGTCCGGGTGTCGGTTGAGGCCGAGGTTCGCCAATAGGGAGGTGATGCGGTATCGTACTGTGTAGGCATGTGATCGGCTTGACGCGAAAAAAAAAGTCATCCATGTAGGCAAGCACTCGACACAAGCGGAAGTGTCGGCGTAGAGTCTGGCATCGTCCCATCCTGAGCTTGGACCGGCGTACGCCGTGGGAGTCACCTTGAAGTCGGGGCGGCGCATATACCGGTTGAAGCGGCCGTGAAAGAGCATAATAAGTAGTAGGGGAATAAGCTCCAGCCCGTGGAGAGCCCTGCCAGCCGGCAAAGCTTAGCGCGGTAGTCGACGATGAAGTAGTCTCGGTCTTCCATGGCAATGCCGACGGCGTAGAAGTCGTCTTGCATGTCCATGGACAGCATGTAGTCGCCGGGCCGAGTCAGATGGCGCAACCGGGTGAGGGTCTTGAAGCTCACATTCTTCTCCTCCGTACCGATTGAGGGGGCGGTACCGCCAGCAGAGGGGGCGCATGTCGAAGTTGAGTTGCTACTTGCAACCACCGGGTTTGGGGACAAGAAAGAGCCGGGAGACCCATTGTTTGCAATGGCCTTCTTCCCACACCCCGCTAGCTAGGAAGCGAGCCAGTTCGCCGTCCATGAAGCGTTGTTGATCGGAAATTGCGTCCTCCATCGAGACACCTAGGTAAAAGGGGCAGGGTGGCCCGTCCTTGAACGGGATGCGCACACAATTGCGGAACATGTCGATGACGTTGTGCCCTGCCCCAATTTCCACCCAGGTTTGCTAGGTGCGTCGCGCGTGGTGTCGCATGTAGTCGGACTCCGGGGTGAATGAGTCGGGGCGAGGTCCGGATGGCGCATGGTGTCGCGGCTCACGCATAGCTCCGCGCCCGCGCTCTGGAGCTACGTCGACCTCCCGCGGACGCGTAGCCATGGATGCGTGCCGTGGGTAGAAGTAGTTGGCTGGAGGAGGCTGCTCGACCACGGCGGTCGAGCCGGCCACATGTTGGGTGTGAAATCGAGACCAGTGGCGTGGCACAGAGTCAAATCGGCTGGCCGGCGGGCCGAGGCGCCGAACGAGCCGTTGGCGCCAAGATGGAGCGTGCCATACGGTAGGAGGGCCCAAGGAAGGGGCCGCCAGTGCCCCCACCAACCCGCACAACCAGCGCGGTCGGAATGGGGGCTCGAGAGGGACAAAGGGGAGAGAGAGAGAGAGAGAGAGAGAGAGAGAGAGAGACGCGCGATGTCGTGCGTAGCGCTCGCCTCATTCAAATAAATGCGATTCAACACTTTTGTAGTACTTGTTTGAATGTGTAACTTATTCGCGAGCCGCATGCGGGCCACGTGGATCAGTGTGTCGCAGGCGAACGCGCCGCAGTGCGCGCTAGGCGGAACGGAACCTCAACTATTGGTACCGGAGTAAACTGAATCTACAATGATGACCCCGCGCGCTGCTCTTTTTGTCTCGTCATCCGCAGCGCGCGGCGCTGCTACTGGTATCTGCGATGGCGGCGCGCGCGGGGCGCCGCAACAACAAAATAATTATACCTCTCCACAACGAGTCCACGGTATAGGTTTATGTACGTGGGCTCGCTGCAAACGGCGATCGGAAGATCACCCAAAAGGCACTAGGAAACGGCCACTACGGCAACTGCGAGGTGGAAGTTGTTGCACAAGAGGGAGCGGAATGAAAACGAGCACACGCAACATATTTGGCCGTCGGCACACCGGCGTAGAGAATGCTGCCCAGCATGTTGGTACCATGTCCGCGAGCAGAGACCCGCTGCAGCAACCCCCGCCGTGTGCGCGACAGGCGATGGCAAAACTCAACAGGATGGCTTGCGCGACAGAGTTCCGGAAAACATGTACGGACTGACCACGAAGGAATTGAACTCGGGACGAAAAGACCGCCGTGGGCGGAGTTGCGCACGGAAAGCAACACCGCAACGATGTATGGACCACCGTCAAAGCCGATTTTCCCGGGCGGCTGCGGTCCTCAACCACAAAAGGACGGTACCGATGGACACCCTGCACCGGCACGGAAGACGCCCGGTCCGCCGCCAACTTGTTCTGTTCATCCGCCTCTGTCGCCGGCTCGCCGAGATCCCCGGTGTGCACCAGCGGGGGTCGTTGCCCCAAGTGGGGGTCGTGAAGAACGCGCACGCGAAATCGATCATGTAATCGCACGCCAGGCGCCACCCCGCCCCGCCAGCGTCAAATCCGACGGTCGCGAGCGGTCAGTCGGGCGTAACCCACTCGTCTCAAGCGTCAATAAGTCGCCGGCTCCCGAGCGGCCGCCCCGGTCGAGCAGCGCCTCCGCCGCTTCAATCGCCACGGACGCCCACAGATTTTTCAAAGCGGTATGCATGCGGTGCTTGTAGTTCGCGACGGGGCAGATGCGCAGGTGGTCTACAACGAACTCAGTAGCATTCCGGTTCGATCGAGCCATCCGCAGAGCGAAGCCACAACGGATCAATACCCCATGTGGGGCCAGGGCACGTGACAAGCGCGGAACCCCCGCCCATGCGGACGAGTACCCAGCACCTGCGTAACGGCGCCCGAAGTAGCAGCCCATGGAATTTTGCGGGCCGGCTCGTGATCCGACAGTATGAGTTTCACACGTACTTGCAGCAGTAGTAGTTCGCACTTGCGTCATACGCATACCGATAACGAACGACATTGAGGACGAGTCTACGTGTGTGTGCAACATTATATATATTACGAGCACAATATTATAAAGACTTGGACAACTCGGGACAATCGCTTTGAAAGCTTGTTAAATTCAGTATTGTGATGCCACATACACGTGCACTAACGCACCACGCGCACCCGTTGACCGTTGCCATTTGCCCTTTCAAGCTTCTATGGGACCACTGGCTACATATAAATGATAGCATCAGCGTGTGTAGGTAATGTGTGATGATGGCGCTGATATTGTCCATCCAACATGCATGGCAATATTGACAGTCAAGTCACACTTCCCAGTACTACCGTAATCGTATCAATAGCAGGTATGTACCATGTGAGCCTTGCTGTGAATACAACTTATAAGTACCACCGATCATGTGTGTTATTAGTACATAGTAGCAGATATAAGCAGGCCAATATATTGACTACGAAAACAGCGTGTGCCATTCAGCAGGGTATATACACTGGGCTATATATGTCATATTTTCCATGTGGATAAGTGCATTAGTCGATGCATTCCCCTGTTGATTTAGGAGCAACCAGGCAAGCGACATCACATATATTCACCGCGTTTTTTGTCGTTCGCGTTACAAAGGAATGAAACGAGGACTGCTCTCTTCGCGCCCTCTCCCTTAATGCCACGAGTATAGCGTGAAACAACAGCTTTGTACATGAAGCGCAACATGGCTACAACACTACATGGTTGGCACAGGGGGGGGGGGGGGGGGCTTGTGCCCAGCGGTACGCGAGATGAAAACCAGTACAGGCAGCCTACCTGGTACGCGCCCAGAAAGCAATCTATACAAAAATGACACGAAATGTAATGAGAGAGAGAGAGAGAGAGAGAGAGGGAGAGGGAGAGAGAATGTTCTACCACGCATCCGAGAAGGGCGCACAGAGAAGATAGGGTGGCTGAGGGGCATCAATCCACCCCGATTGGGTATATAGCTGTGGTATTTGTGGGTGCATATGCACACATCTACATATATGTGTGACAAACACACACACATATAGCTGTGGTATTTGTGGGTACATATGCACACATCTACCTAGATGTGTCACAAACACACACACACATGAATAGATGGGCGGTGGGGCTAGGTTAGGGTGAAGTCTCGGAGTTTCTCGCTAGTGATTACTTGGTTGAAGTGACTACGGAGCCTAACTCAATGATATATGGAACTATTTCGGATGTGTTCAGATGGGTGCAATGTGGAGTGCTGGGTCGAGATTATTGTTGCAGCATCATGCTAGTGTTGCCTGGCAGCACCCGGAGTTGGTGGGACATCACAGGTGTAACGGACCAAACGTTGAAGTACAGCTCCGACTGCAACTGCACATTGATCTGCATGTAGCCTGGCCACTGACATGGAGACTCCGCCACGCCCTGTAGCTATTTGTTGTAAGATGTTACAAAGTGGTTATTGATTGTTGCAGATCAATGTATTGATCCATCGCTGGAGCGGTGAAGGAATCGATGCCGTCCCAATGAATAGTGTTGAAGGACAGGGGCCGCCAATGTTGCAAGACCCCCCCCCCCCCCCCCCTGCAAAAGGGCCCCCTAGGTGCCTACGTGGGGTTGCGATGGGGGTGGGATGGGAAGCGTCATGTCGACAGCTCAAGTGAGCGAACACGCACACGGAGGTGCGGGTGATTGGCAGCCATCGCCTCCGCGGCGGCGGGCGCCACTCGCGTGCCGCGCATGTCGAGGCAGCGTAGGCTGGGCAGGTTGGCGAGCACCTCGGCTAGCGTCGGCGCCCCCATAGCACGGCAGCCGTTTAGGTCGAGGCTGGTGAGAGGCGGGCGGCCCGCGGCGAAAGCGGCCGCGCCCGCGTCCGTGAGCGCCACACAGTCCTCTAGTGACAGCGCTGCGAGCGCGGGCAGGTGTGCCAGCGGGGGGAGGGCTGCGTCTGTGAGCGCGCTGGCGCCGGCAAGAGAGAGCGCCGTGAGGCGGGACAGCGCCGCCAGTGGCAGCGTGGAGGCGTCGGTGAGGGGGCACCAGGCCAGAGAGAGCTCCTCCAGCGCCGTCAGGTGCGCTAGTGGGGCTGTGGCGGCGCCGGCAAGTGCCGGGCAGCCGGTGAGCCAGAGCCGCGTGAGGGTTGTGAGGGGAGGCAGGCCGGTGGCGAAGCCCTTTGGCGTGAGGCCGCTGCAGTGCTGCATGCTGAGGGACGTGAGGTTGGGTTGCGCCGGTGGCGCGAGGGCGGCTAGGCCGGTGTCGTCCATGCAGGGGTTGTCGTCCAGGGTGAGGGCCACCAGCGAGGGCGGCATCGCGGTCAGCGCCTCGCCTGCTAGCGCACGGCAGCCCGCCAGGTTCAGGCTAGACAGGGCCGTCAGGGCCGCCAGCGCCGCCAGCCCTGCTGCGGTCAGGAGCGGGCATCCCTGCAGGTCAAGCGACGTCAGCGCGGTCATGTCCGCGACCCCAGCCAGGGCAGCGTCAGTCAGCCGGCGGCAAACGCCCAGGTCCAGTGCTGTCAAGCTGCTCAGGCAGCCCAGTGAAGCGGCATCCTCGTCGGTGGCGCTCGTGGGCGCCCGCAGCTCCTGCAGCCCCCCCAGGTGGCGCAGCTCTGAGGCTGCCAGCCGCAGCCCCACACAGCGTGACAGGTCCAGCCGCCGTAGGTGAGCAAACCTGCGCCGCCAATAATCCCACAATAATGAACAATGTACAAGGGGGCACTATAATACCCAAGGGGGCACAGACTGACACTTTAAGATATCATCGCACATCCGAATGGTGTGGCTTCAGTCTCGTATTTCTGCGTGTGCGTGTAGGGATTGTACAGCCCCCCCCCCCCCCCCCCCCCCCCCCACACACACAATGGACACTTTGTATCTACATCAAAATGGAAATCAATGCCAGAAGGGCTGGTGGCGAACACGGATGGGCGAGGGGGGTGAGCGATGCGGAGCGCTGGGGCCTCTGAAGGTCATCCTGGCGGATACCCAATCCGACGGTAGGTCCGAGCTGCCTGTTGCAGCTTGCATGCGCAAGTGGGGGGCGGGTGGACCGGCTAGTTGCCCCCACCTCTGCCCCCAGCCCGGCGGCTGCTCCCTCCCGCAAGGTTCAAGCTCCTCCGCGCTGGACGCCACTTGCCGGGCCCTGCGCCACAGCGTAGCGCACCACCGCAGCATGAGGACATCGTCCGGCGTGCGGGCGAGCTGGCACGCTTGGTATGAAAGAGGGGTGGGGGGGGGGGGGGGGGTACGAATAAGCACAAGCAGTATCGCACCACTCCTGGCAGACTAGACGGAAGGGGCCGGGCGGAGTGTCGCTGCGCTCGCCCAGCATGAGCTGCAGCGTGCCCGCGTCATCATTTCTGTCGATTTGCTCCGCAACCTCCCCCGTCTCGCTGCTGTCTACCGTCAGCCGGCTGAATATCTCGCCGGCCACGCCATCGGGCAGCGCGTTCCAACTGTGTGTAGTGGGCTGGGAGGGCACCGCCATGACTCAGCCGCCGAAGTTTGCTGGCCTCGTCCGATAATACGGTTTTCTCAGCCCCCTTTGACAGTTTAAGAAGCTCAGCGATCAGACGCGGTCAAATAGGACGACGACTCATCACTGCCACCTGTGAGGAGTGACTGGCGTGGGGTATCGAAGGAAAGTAAAGGAAAGTAAAGTTACTCATCGTACTGGTACCATGTATAAAGGATTAGCGAGGAAGGGCGGTATCCCGGATAACTTTGTGGTCGGGTATATTAAAAATGGATTTAGTGGTCAGGTGCCCATGGACCAGTAGGCCATTTTCTGCTGCTAGCTCATGTAATCATCATTTTCTGCTTAAATGTAGGCTTTTTCCTTCCCCAGTACTTTGCGTGCATTCTCTGGACGCTCTCCCTGTAACCAAAAAGACGTATACCAGTAGGCCAGAAGGTGGCGCATGCCCCCAAAACTCACATCAGGGCTACCAGTAGTCGCTAATCCTTACCTGTACTTGCGCGCTTGGTCCTGAATTCCTGATACGGGTACGCGTGCTGTCCCACCGTCCGACCTGAGATTAGCAGTCGCTACTCTAGAGTGGATATCACATCCATCCGACCGTCTATAACCTTTTTGATTGCCTTTTATTTTGGTGATTTCCGATATCGCCTTATGCTGCTAGCTCATGTAATCAGTAAAAATCCGACCGTCTATCTACACCCTACCCGTACTGTGCGGGATGCGGGATCCATCCCGCCTTATGCGGGATGCGGGCCGCTTTTAGGCGGCTTGCTGTGTTGATTTTATTCTAATTCTGGCCCTTCTAATTGCCCTTCTTCACACCAGTACCCATACTGTACTCATTGCTGCCGCCGTGCCGCGTCATCTCGCCCAGCACATTCACACCACTCGCGCAAGAAACAAGCCGGAGCGCGCTGACGCGCGCATGTGGGGAGGGACTCGCGACTTCTGCCAGCACAATAAAGCGGTGTCGGTGACGCGCCCACGTGCATGTCATATCACCAACACAGCAACGGCCCTGACCAGTCTCAGCAGGGCGGCGAACACCTCTGCTTTCAGAGTGCCCGCGCAGCAGGCAGAACCCATCCCAGCTTGATAATACCTGACGGCCCGTACGAAACAACAGCGGGGCGTTCAGGGCCCAGGCGTGCGGTGACCCGATGTGGAGCGCTAATGCCTTCCATTTGGCCGTTGCTGCGGGGCCGTCCGTGTCAGCTTTCGGCTTCCCCGCGGGCGTGCCAGAAATAGGCTCCGAGGCAGCAGCAAATTATGCGGCCGGTGACCCGGCTGACTCAGAGGGAAACAGTGAGGGCAACAGCGAGGGCGAAAGCGAGTATGTTGAGCCCGAGCCAGAGGGGGCCGAGGTCTCAACGAGGCGGGTGCACCGGTTGAGGCGACACCTAGCGAGGCAGCATAGAAGGTGGCGCGCGCTGCGCGCGAGACTTGAGGAGGACCCCCTCTCGGCCGCTAGCCCGCTGCTCGCTGGGTACGGCGCGGCGCGTGCGCGGCTCGCGACTGCGCGTCGCGCTATGCTGGGCGCCATCTCTGATCCAGCTATGCCTGACCGCGGTCACAAACGCAATCTGTTGGTGTGGACCGCATGCAAGGTGAGCTTCCCCACCGGCCCCGACCCCTCCGGTACTGTCCCCGAGGCACTGTCCTCGATGTGGGCTCACAAACGATATTATAACATTCATTGCACGGAGTTTGCGGTATGCAGACGTTTATTACAATTTGCTTAACCAGGAATGTTTACTTGCAGTCGAATGGCTGAATGGTGGCAGGTTGGATACTCGCATACAGTGGGGCCAGCGGATAGGTGATTGGCATGCCAGAAGTAGTGTTACTCGCAACTAATTTGTGTCCCAAGCATGCATGCGTTAAAATAATCAGGGACTTCGATGCGGATGGGCGCATATTCTAGTTTGCTGTTGCTGCAACTGTGTGTGGCGCGGGTCACCCACTTGGCTGTTGTGGGGCACAGGCTTTTTGGCTTTTGGGTGTGCGTTTGGGCCTCAGAGGGCTGCAACCTGCTGCATTTTGCCCGAGATTGTGAAGCCACCAGTGTCTGGTAGTACCTGTTGACGCTGCTTTTCTGAGCAACATCCGCTGTGCCCCCAAACCTGATCCCAACAGATCTATACAACAGTTAACACCTGCCTTATGTGGGCCGCTACGGTGTGCTTTGTCCCGATGGTAGTCCTTGGTGCGGTGGCTACGCTGGCAGCCAGTGCACTGGTGCACTACATCATGAGCGGGTACGACTTTGCGTCAGGCTGCGAGCACTCCGTCGCGGCCCCGGGACCACCCCCCCCTGGAGTGATGCGACCCATCTCGGCAGAGCATCGTACCTCGGCAGCAGCTGTCAGCAGGGTACCCCATGGTGGCATCAGGTACTACCGACCAGCTCGTGTCAAAAATCTTGCGCTGGAGGCGCCGCCCCCGCCACTGCCCAAGAGCAAGAGCACCGAGAATATGCTGCGCCTAGTGCTGGCGGAGCCCTCCTTCATGGGTGACCTGCTGGCAGAGCTGCCTGGGGTGGACCCGACATCAGCGCCGGTGCAGTCAGCGTTGGCGCAGATGAAACAGAGTGTGGATGCATGTGACTGAAGCCCGCACTCCATGGCGCGACCTACCTCTCAGACATACCTGACGAGGCCACGCGACAGCACTTTTCTCCCTACTCTGGCTGGTACTGTTGCCAACAAGAGATTTCCCTACCGTGAGTAAAGCACATGGGCCATGACTGGTACCGAGAGTGACGATATGATGATGGCATGACGAACAAAACGCTAATACGTATCTTTTCGAGGAGGTATTGAGGATGTACTCGTCTTAACGAACGACTCGGGTGTGGAACGACACGAAACCCACAGTAGCATGCAGGCATACTACTACCATATATACCTGCTCTTAACCTCCCTCCCCGCCCGGCGGCTCGTGCTTTCCCTCTAGCACCCCCGAAGTTAGCTCCAAACACGCGGCGAGTTTACATTCATCTGTAACGATATGAACAATGCTGGGCAGTGAGTTCCTCACGCGGCTTCGCAGGCATGCGCCCTGTTGGCATGTCTTAACATGAGCAGGCCGGTACCACAAATGAGGAGGCAGTCGATGTCAACAAACGTGTACTAGCATCATATGCATATATCACCAGCCAACATTGACGAAGGCAAGCAGAACAGTATTCATAATGAGCAGACGATAGCCAACCAGTATAAATACGCTTTGTTTCAAGTCCTATGTCAGATTCTGATACTTCAGATTACCCTTTATGTATCGTATCATAATTAGCTCTTTCTATTGTTATAAAAGTAATAAATAGATATAGCCTGATATGGTAACCTTAGAAGTCACAGATTCCACTCGCAAATGCAGAAACCGAAAGCAACATGGGAATTCCCATGCTGACTGCAGGTAAGGATGATGCGTTGCTAGTTGAGAGGCTTCTACTCATCCGTACCTTATTCACTGGGTTGGGTTATTCCAAGTTATTGGTATGCACAATGCGTGTGCATCGTCTCAGTTACGTGACCACAGAACAACCACAGAATACGGATTGTCCCGCCGCATGCAAGGAATAATCCTGGCGAGTGCTACTCGCACTACTTGTATTTAAAATCCTTGCTGGTTGTCGTTCCCACATTTATGTGTCCTGCATATCGTTTTCGTTCTTCAGTTAGGCACCAGTGCTTACCAGGGTTTTTCTTCCGTTATGATTGCGTAAGTGTAACGCATTATCGACATCAGCATACTCGCGCATTCATGTCGGGCAATTCGTCGGGCCGGGAGATCCGTCTGGCCTTGGTCTGGCGGATGATACAGGGCCGTGCTGATGTGTCAGAGTGCCAGCGCATCAGCCATCATCATCCCTGCGCTAATCCTTTCATGCAGTGCTGGTGCTTCTTAAATCTTTTTCATTTTTGTCTGCGTGGGCGGGCGCTGCGATGACGAGTCTCCGCGCAGCAACCGCCGCGCTGCTGGCGCCTCATATCAATGCTGGCCCTATCCATTTCACCAATCTTGCAGTGGTTGCGATATTTGCCGAATCCCAACCGCGTCGGCCACCACTCGCTGGACGCGCCGCTCGATAGCGACTATTGGGGGGCGCCTGGGAAAGGCCGAGGATACAACTGCTGGGATCCTTGCATCTCCCTTGTCCAGGCGCCGCGACCTTACAATCACCGAACGACCTCGGTGACTCACCGCTGCCGATCGCGATCGTTGCCGGCAATAAGGGCCTGCCTATTCTGCTCAGCACGGCGCAGCAGTGACCGGTGGCCTCCGCCGCACGTACAATGTCGGGAGCCACTGAGGCGGACGTGCGGCGTGAGCTACGCAAACTTCTCGTCACAGCCGATTTCGATGTGGAAACGGAGCGCTCGCTGCGCAAGAAGGTTGAAGAGAAGCTGCGGTGCCCTGTGAACGAGCACAAGCAGATCATAAAGGTGCGACACGGAGGACAAAGCACGAAATGATCTCGTATTGGTTTCGGATTACATCTTGGGTGCCAACTGCTTATTGAGTGCGTGCGACGAGTTTTTGGTGCAAATTGCGGTGGTGGAGGTGGCGCCTAGCCTGTTCGTGGCCAAGTTATGGGCCTAGTAGGCGCACGACGGCCAGCGCCAGGGGGCTGAAGCGGAACGAGGGCCAACCACTCCGGCCCTTCCATCTCCGGCTGCTCGGATGGCGGGAGATGACCCGCCAGCGCCACCGGTGTGGCGAAGCGAGCCGACCAGCTTTACATCACTGAGCCGACTAGTTTCGGCGCAGGATGAGATCAACTCCTTCCTTTTGGAGCAGACCGCGGCGGATGAGGCGGGCCGGTCGGATAGCAGCGACGAATCAGTGGAGGACGATGCCGAGATGGAGGCGGCGTTTATGAGCGAGATGGCGGGCGGCTCTGGGAAGCGCAAGCAGGCGGGCAGCACCGGCAAGGCGGCCAAGCGCGTGAAGAAGCCGGCGGTGTTTCACACCGGTACTGCCCCGCGACGGACTGTACCTTCCAGCGCTCGCCGCCAGTCGATGAACCCCAAGGGAGACTCGCAGGGGACCGAATAGGTGGAGGTGGGGGGGGGGGGGGGGGGGGGGGGGGGGGGGCGCGGAAGGGCAGCTGACGCTGCGCGCTGTGGCTGCGGCGACCAGGCGTGCTGGGGCGCGGCACGTGGAACGACGAGGGCGAGTGGGTGAGCAAGCTGAACGACGTCAAGCGCGTGACGGTGCGCAACTTCAAGGGTACCATCTATGTGGACATCCGCGAGTTCTACCAGGTTCCCATCATCCCCCTCAACGCAGCCACCTGTCACACCCTGCCGCTGCCGCATCTCCGCCACCTCCTCTTGTCCCCCCCCCCCCCCCCCCCCCCCCTTTTGTCCCCTCATTGCATCAGCATCGACCATTCCATGTGTGGTTCATGTTTCACCCCCCCCCCCTTCTCCCCTTGCTTCATTCCATGAGCAGAAGGACGGGGACTGGCTGCCTGGCAAGAAGGGCCTCGCGCTGAAGTGCGAGGAGTGGGCCGCGACCAAGCCCGCCATGGACGAGATCCTGGGGAAGATCCAGCAGGGCATCACCGCGCACGTGCACGACATCTCCGAGCTGCGCAAGATGAAGCTGCGGGAGTTTAAGGTGCACCCCTTTCCCCAGGCGCCCACCATCCGCAGGTTGCCACACAGGGAAGCGATGCCACAGTCGTGTGGCGCAGTGCCATCCTTGTGTCTGCGTCTTGCATCGACCCTCTCAATGTGTGCTCGTAAAGGAATGTGCTGGCAACCCTTCTTGGGAAGAGTTCGGGAGGAGGGGGTGAGGGCGGGGCACTCCCGCAGCTGCTGAGTGCAGCTATGCATACCCTGACACGCGGCAGGGCTACCGGCTGGTAGACTTCCGCGAGTTTTACGACAAGGATGGCGAGTTGGCTCCGTCCAAGAAGGTGCCCCCCCCCCCCCCCTTCTCCCCGCCCTCCCATTCCTCTCTCCCTCCTCTCTGCCCCAAGCAGCTGCGCCTTCCTCACACAGGCAGCCAAACCCCTGCGGCGCTCTTTCCACAGGGCATCTCCCTCAGCGCCGATCTGTTTGCGACGCTGACAAAGCGGCGGAAGGTGCGCCCCATTGCCCACCGACGCCATGCCATTCAACATGTGCCGAACCACCTGTCAAGCTCGGTGGTGTGATCCCCGACAATCTGCGCGTCCCCGCTCAATCGTGCAGGATGTGGATCAGGCAGTGCTGGCGCTGGGCGGGGACCCTGGCCCCGAGGTGGTGTCCTCCGCCGGCGCGGAGGACAGCCCGGTGGCGGGGGGCCGGCAGGGCGCGCCTGTACCCGCGGTCCGCGCAGGCACAGGCGGCGACACGGCGGAGGTGCAGCTCTCCGGGGAGCGGGTGCACCCCCCCCCCCTCCCCCCCCTTCCCCCTTCCCGCTTCCAACTCCCAAACACTACCGGGAGGTCCCCAACCCGCCGCATCACTTCACGCTATGGCTCCGACCAGCTCCAATGAGCCTCATATGCTGCCTGGCCGATGCTGCAGCTGCGGGCCTCCATCTCCGAGTTCCAGGGCAAGCCGACCCTGAACATCCGGCACTACTACCAGGTGCCCTCCACCGCCCCCCTCCCCCCCATCTGCCCTTGCCTTTCCTCCACCCCGCACCACCCGCAGCTGCTGCCCGCACAGGGGCCTGAAGGGCACCCCGCCTGCATCCCTGCAGAAGAATGACGAGTGGCTGCCGGCCAAGAAAGGCATCTCGCTGTCGTTGGACCAGGCTCAGATCCTGATGGACAACGTGGCCGACATCACCACCGGTGAGGATGGCTGCCTGGCACATCACCCCCTGCTGCCCCAAATCCCCTCGGTCCCGCAAATGCATCATCGTGCTCAATACTCCCGCAAAGAAGCAGGGGAGTACCGGCAGCGGGGCCGGTGCACCAACGAGTGCACGCTGATAAGCGTTTATATGCGTTTGGCGCGGTGCTCACAAAGTGATAAGACTGCGCTTTGCTGAGTATAGTATTAGGAGAGATGCTCTCCGTGTATTGCTCACGGTATGCCATAGCACTGACCCCCCCCCCCCCTCTCCTCCCCCCCCCCCCCCCCCCGCGCCTCGTCCAACAATGTTTTCACAACTCAGGCGTGGAGGCTGCCGACAAGAGCCTTGACATCATGCTGTCCGACAACCGCAAGGTCACCATTAGCATCTTCAAGTAGGCCCCCGCCCCCGGTTCCCTGCAGCACCAAACCCAT
This sequence comes from Tetraselmis striata, assembly GCA_006384855.1. Lineage (NCBI taxonomy): Eukaryota > Viridiplantae > Chlorophyta > Chlorodendrophyceae > Chlorodendrales > Chlorodendraceae > Tetraselmis > Tetraselmis striata. The sequence goes on from VCJN01000763.1 coordinate 36,317, forward strand.
CGTAGCAAAGCACGTGATCAAAGCTTTCTTCGGCTTTATGTAGCATGAATGACCACTCAGGCTGGAAGCGTGTGTATAACCACGAGGGCTGCGTGTTGGGAGGGGTGGGGCTGACGGAGAGGGTATGTGTGCGGTGCCGCGCAGCGCCAAGACGCGCGTGGACATCCGCGAGTGGTACACCCCCGCCAAGAAGGGCGCACAGCCGCAGCCGGGCGCCAAGGGCGTGTCGCTGACGGAGGAGCAGTGGGGCATCCTGGCGCAGAGCCTGGACGCGCTGATGGAGTCCGCCAGCCGGCAATGAGGCCCGCTTCGCCGCTGCCTCTACTTCCAGGGACAGGTGCTCAAGTTCCCAGAGGCAAAGGAGCGCTCTAGAAGCCCTAAATCCCTAGATGCTCAAGGCGGCCGCCCCCGAACCTTGGGTCCCCCCTTCCCTTTCCCTAACTTTCCATCCTCTTTCCCCACTCCTGTCCGCCTTAGGTTTTGTCCCAGCATCCCATCAACCCTAAACCAAAACCCTAAAAATCGCACGTTCCTAGAGGGCCGCACCCCCTTTTGACTGCCAATAAAAGTGCTCATTTAACGAAGCGCAATGCAGCCCTGTGCACGTGGCCGGGGCCGGTGGAGGGGGCAATAAATGTAGCTCAACATGAAAGCCGTGCACTGTTGCAACTCCTGGACAAGACATACCTTTAATATCACTGTCCATGTCTTACATTGTGAATCATATGATTGGAATATCTCTTGGTGAAAGTTTCCGAGTTGGGAACGAAAGTCACTGACCTTGAATTAGTCTTGCAGAATGCTTGGGCAACTCGCTTGCTGACTACAACGGATCATCACCTACCCAAGGCTTTCCGTAACTAGATTGCTGCCCAAACGATTCGGCGTTGAAAGGCCGCCATGGAATTCACAGGTGAGGGAATTCACAGAGCCTGCCTCTGGAATTCCTGCGCCAGCCCCCGACCGTGGCGCATATTCTCCCCACCAAGCAGCGCTTGTACTCAGGCACCGTACAAGTCTGCACTACCCAGAACTGCCCAGCCCATGTCCCGCTCAGGTTGTTGTGAAAACCACATCGTCCGTCCGTCGACAGAGCAAAACCCCGCAATCGTGGACCTCTTGTCACACAAGATGCGCTGATGAACCTCCCAGCTCCCGTTGACGATAATTGGTGGGTGTAGCACAATGATATCGCCGGTGTTTCGCGCTCATTGCGTTTGTGCAGTATTGGGCATCCCGGTGCGGTGGGAAGTGGACGACTTAGCCTTGTAAGATGTGCCTCTGGGAGACATTGCATACGGGCGATTAAAATGTCTTCTGCCTTGGAAAATGTCCTCTGGCCCCTCCGCCCAATGCTGAACGAGGCAACCAACTGCTACGATCCCCTGGGATGAGAGTTACCCCCCCATGGTTGTGTAATTACTCAAGTAATTTCTGGTTTACGTCCCTCAAAGTTGTACTTCCAGGAGTAGTAAATGGCCGGTCTTTCGGTCTTTCTGGTCGTTCCCTGGCTTCAGTGCTTCCCTTGACCCTTTCGTTCCTTAGAAGCTTGGCGACTTCCTGGTTCCCTTGGCTCCTCCTTGGTTCTTGGCTCCCTGGCCTCCTGCTCGACCCTGTTTTTCAGGCTTATGTCTCGTTTGCTGGCAACCTTTCATAGTTGCTTTTAGTTCTGTTTGTAGTGCGCATATGTTGAAGCACCGATGTTAAAAAAATAGCCGTGGCTTCGCCGCCGGCATGTCGGGCGCGCGGCGCATTGCCGTTTACCTGGCCGGCAGCGCGTTGAAACCATCACGCCCCCGCCACAGGGCGCTAATGATGACAGCAGTGCGTTGAAACGACGTGCTGAAGGCGCTGCTTACAATAGCAACCACACGATCTGACAGCAAGTCGCTGGTGATAGTGATACGGCCCTGTAGCGGGCGGCATGATTTGCTGTTAAAGGTGTGTGTGTGCGTGTGTGTGTGCTTTTTTTTTTTGGGGGGGGGGGGGGGGGGGGTGGGTTCACGTAAATACTCGAGTAGTTACTGGTTTACCTCAACCCGTGTATTTACATGTAATGGTTAACTCTCATCCTAGTCGATCCCGGCGCTTGCAACCGTGCCGACTTCGAAGCCATGCGTTGCAGCGCCAGGTAGAAGGCAGTGCCCAGGCTACATGTGTTGATTGGTTCGAGCGCACCTTGCTGGGCGAGATGAAACGGGGGAGGGCTGTGCGTGTTACGTACGGCATGGCACTGAGCTTCTACGTAAGAATCTCTGGCCCCTCCGGAACATCTTGGACAAGTCGGAATACACGGGAATTCCCTCTCGACTTGTGTGGCCGATGAAAAACGGAGTGCTGCGCTGCGGTATTCTCGCAGTGGCGTGCTTGGGTTACTCTCTCACCGATAGGCAAGCATCGACGCATACTCGAGGACAAGCTTGCAGGGAGTTTCATCGGCGCGCTTAGGTAGGTGACAGCTTGAGAGCGCGCACGCACCCTCACGGCGCGCCGGAGGTTTGTCGCTCTATCGCCATTCCGATGCTGGGGTTGATGAGCGAAGCAAAGGATAATGCCTTCACGCAAGAGCAAGAGCGACTCATGCTCTTCGCGGCGCGCGCTACTACACTTACCCGCTCTACTGTCTTGCGCGGGTTGCGGGGTTTTTTGTTTTTGCTTATAGTATTCGATGGGTACTAAAGGCTTCGCAGTTGCCCAGGTGGGATGCCGTGATGCCCTCCAACCACATACCTCTACAGCTCCATGATTATCCGCTTAAAGGTTTCTCTCCTCTCTCTCTCTACTCTCCCCGCGTAATGCTGCTTCTACAGCAGCCCACAAAAGTCTGCATGTTCTTACGCGTATGATTTGGGTTTGGTCGCGTCTGGTCGGCAAACCCACGCATAGTCTACGCCGTTGCAGCCATTGCGAGGATAATCATGAAAGAGCGTGCACATGGTGTCGTAGGGCCAATGCGACGGCGCGCGTGGCGCGCGCGTCGCATGTTGTGCGGCACTGCCAGTGTAACAAGTGCTGCACGGCCGGGCTGTGAACGGTTTGAGCGCACTGCACGCCGACATTTGGACATAAAGAACCGTGTTTTTCTCCCATGGTCGCCGAGATACATGTGTTGGCCACCTACATACCCCATGCCGCGCGGCGCATGGTTTGGAGTCTATGGTCAGCTAGCGGGCTACATGTGACATTCGCAAACTGGCAGTTCGCCGTGCAAGAAGCAGTAATATTGCAATCACGTTTTAATTCGTAACATTTCGGCGTTTTATCAGATCGGGCTGTAAATTAGTGCGATGGAAAGCCCGTGACCCGCGCTTTCCAACGCACTGATATTCAGCCCAATCTGATAAAACGCCGAAGTGTTATGGCCTGTCAAAGTCACCCGCTGTTCTGGTATCCCAGCCAGCCCGGCCACTCACTGTGGGTGGGGGCGCATGATGGGGGCATCATAATATGTGCCCTTCCACGCAAGCTCCCAGGCGCGAGGACCCCTTGGATAGGTCTCCACGGCGCGCGGAACCCCTCAACATTTTTGCTTTTCCCCTTGGATGATGGGTGACATGTGTGACAACATGCGCGCAGACCTGTGCAGCAGTGGCGACATTGTTGTCGAGGGGGCCAGCCCGCGCTTACTTAGCCGACAGTGCGGGCGGTATAAGCATGCACCTATGGAATCGAAGGCACTTATGTGTGCTACTTTCACCCAGCGAGCCGCAGCCAACGGCGCATATCTTGCAGCGCAGCTTGGAGAATTGTGGGATGATTGGCCCCATCACGCGCACGACGATGGGATTACTGGCACACTCTCATGGAAATGCCATGCATTGCATCGGTAGCGTGCATGGATTGGGCTCAAGCTCGGTCGTCTTACAGCGCTTGCATACGTCCACCCACTACCGGCAGCGCGCGGGCATATACGACGGATGGTAGCTACGCCGCCAACAAGTTGCCCCCTATTCATCGCCTGTTATTCTGTGGTTTTAGCCGCCCCAGCAATTGACCTCTTGCGCCAACTGCAGTCGTAGGTCTGGCATAGCCCGTAGACCATTGCCTCATTCGAGCAGCAGGTACAGGTAAGCGCGACGGCTACTTTGGGCTGCGCGGAATTATCACGGAAGCTACAACGGATATATTTTGGATTTTATAATAATCTACGCGAAAGCGTAACGAAAATCGGCGACAGACAGACAGACAGACAGACAGACAGACTCACAGACTCACCTCGTAATTAATACGGTAGGAGTGTAATATTTTGTTATATACGAATATGTATTATATCACACAATAATAATATGCTAGAGTAGGATATCACGAATTATCCGACGCGAAGGCGCAAAACAATTCATTATTTTTTGCCCCGCGAACTCTTTATTTAATTCTACGGTACATATCAGCAAGTCAGCAACTATGTTAGCGTCGTGACGATTCGATTCTGCCCCGCCGCTGCCGGTACAAATACTGTAGCAGTGTAGCGCTTGCTTTGGGTTCTTCTTTCCCGACAATCCCGAGGCGAGCTCCACGCTATGTCGTCGTCATGCAGCACATATATGCCGAGGGATGATATCAATCGGAAGCGCAAAGGGATCACAGTCCTTGAGCCTGCTAGCCTTCCTCCCACTGCATACGCTAGGTCAGGCGTGGATAAGAGTCAACGGCGGTCAGGTTTCTCGGCAGCGCAGTCGGATGACGTCCGTTGAGCCCCCCGCGCCGCCGATTGGCGACCCCCTCGGAGCGGTTCGCGTGTACCGCTTGCTGCTCCCCCTCAGCGTCCTGCAGGCCGCCGATCTCTACAGCCCTCCTGCCGCCACGGCCCGTGTGCGGGCAGGGCAGCTGGTCAGCGGCTGCGTGCCAGGCGGGAATGAGACGGGTCGCAGGCCTTGTTTCCTGGAGCTGGAGGGTGGGCTCGGGTGGCTCCCGCTTGAGTTGCCCGGCGGCGTGGAGGCGGTGAAAGAGGTGCATGTGGAAGAGGTGTGGCCGCCGGAGGTGTGGGAAGTCGCTAACGGCGGCACCGACCTGGTGATCCGCAGCCAGCCGGACTGGCAGGAACCGTCCTTCAAAGGGCCCGCTGAGGCGGCTGGCCGGTTTGTGGCGGACGGCGCGATGTGCCTGGTGGCGGCCAAGGTGCGTGGGCCGGGGGGCGAGACCTTCCTGCGGCTCGATAGCCACCCGGAGTGTGCCCCTGCTGGCCCGGCTGGCTGGCTGTTCGACAGCCGCGAGGGCGTGGCGTGCATGCAACGCCGGCCCTCGCAGCCGGAGCCGACACTGAAGCTGTTCCAGGCGTGTCTGCCCGCCCGCCCGCCCGCCCGCCATCTCGCGCTTTTCCGACTGTAGCACCCAGCTGCCCCACGGCGTCGACGTTCGTGCTAACTCTGCTGTCGCTGCCTGCCCCCAGGTCACCATCAGTTCCGTCGCCCTGCGCTGCTGGCCCAACCAACAGGACTTGTGCCGCTTGCCCGGTAGCGAGACGGCAGTTCACCCGGGCGACATCGTGCTGGCGGACGCGGTGGTATCCTCCAGCACCGGGGCGGAGTTCGCGCGCATTCCGCCCGGAGTTCGGCGGTCACAAGCGCGCGTCATGGCTACCCACAAGGTGCCACACCACCGGAGCCCAGCTGCTACAGCCCCTGACGTGCAGACCCGAGGCACCGCCGCCGGGAAGTCGCATCAAAGTTGAGCTGGGCGCCAGCGGGGAGGACTGGCTGCTGCTGCTGGACGGCACGCCGCAGCAGCCGCAGCAACAGGTGGACTACTGCTTGACGTGTGACGGGCTTCGCCGCCAGCTGGACAACTGCATAGCCAAGGGCAGGCGGGTGGATGACGTTGCCCTCAGTGCGGATTCTCTGTGCTGGTATGTATGCGGCACCAAGTACGATGGAACACGTCAGCTCACCCCCCCCCCCCCCCCTCCCCGGGCAAGAGGAACAGCTTGGCCTTTTCATTCACACTGCTCCCCTTTCCCTCCCCTAGGCAGCTATCAATGATGGAGAGGAGTCCCAGGAGCTTTGGGCCGGCAGCTGAAAGAGGGCGGGCACGAGTTTGTTCGCTTTGGAGCCACTCGCTACGGTGGAGACCCATGCTACGCCGTTGTTGCCACAGGCGGCGGCTTCTACACTGAAGGTGCCTCCCTGCTGCCTCAGCGTATCCCTCGCTGTCTGTTGGAGTAACATTCCGCGCGGGTTTGGCTGCTGAGCTGCCATGCATGGTAGGCCTGCCGGGGGACCTGCTGGACGAGATGCACAAGCGCGCCGCCGCCAACCTGTTACTCTTCAAGAGCGACGCGGGCGGGTACTACCTGGCGACCAGGGCCAGGTCGATGTGGAGCACGGCCAACCAGTGGCTGCGGAAGGAGCTGAAGAAAGCGACAAGCGTGCACTGGGTGTCAGTCTCTGCGTCCGGGGACTGGATCATCATCAGCGACCAGCGGTTTGTTGCGTCCGTGGATGTTGCGCCCGCTCTGACCAGGCAGCTGGCGCAGTTTTACTCTGCCGCCAGGGCAGAGGGAGCTGCGGCAGCGGCCGCCTACGATGCCGCCATGGCGCGCTTCCAGCCCTGGCCGGCCAGCTACGTGGGAATGAAGGCGGCGGCGCAGGTGCGCTGCCGACAACGAGGAGCAAAAGAGGAATCAACTCCCGCAGCCCTGCCGTCTGCATCCTGCTTCCAGGCCGCTGGCAGGCAGCTGGGAGGCATGCTGGCCAACGTGAGCCTCACAGCCCCTCCCCTCCCCACCGCCGCCCACCCAAACAATCGACATCCCAATGCCCACTTGCAGCAACCACTAAATTACATCAAGTAGAATAACCTACGGTGCCTATTGTTGGAATCGTGTCGATCTGGAAACCTGCGATGCGCGGCTCCAGTCGCTCCAGCCAGGGGAGAGCGCGCTTGGCGTTGTGTAGAGCCTCACATGCGCACACCAACAGGCAGTGGATCTGGAGGCAATTCCGCAATTTCCTCGGCCTCGGGCGACAGTTTCCTCCGCCTCATAGTGTACATCTGATGCCGCGATGGCGCTGACGGGGGTCAGGCGCTCCCGACACCGGCTCCGATGGTTGAGGGGGGGGGGGGGGGGGGCACCAGGCAGACCAAGAGAGGAACGGCGTACTGACCTTGAGGCGCTGTTTAGGATCTGATAATTCGAACACGTGAGGGCTGGCGCTGGGCGCCTCCAGAGCTCTGCTGAACAGAGCCGGCGGGATTGCCCTTGGGATTCTCGCGGGTATACTCAAACGTGTGCAAGTCTACGTGCGCCGACGCGGAGATCCGAACAACCGCGGATAATCACCTGCCCGGCATGCCAGAGGCCAAATGCCGACGGAAATATCTCGGGGACTTTTGCAATGTTCTCATGGGTGGCATGCCAGCCGTGTTTGAGGCTTATAACAGTAAGGGCTCTTGTAGGTACTAGCGCGTAGGTGGCAAAAACTTGATCGGCGGTGCATGGCCGTGTTTGCCACCCTTCAAGCGTTTTTTGCGTAATTCTAATCGAGACTGGTATCAGTCAAGTACTCTCTTTTACGTATTGCTGAGGTTCCATCGTAATACACTGTTTGGACGCGATAGCAAGGATCACGTAATCCTTCATGCCTGCAATATCCTTACCAAATGCGCTAGGTAATCCTTACCAGTATATACACGCGTTAAGTTATACCATATAAGGAGTACCCGACCCGTAAACGTGTAATGCCGCCAGTGTGGTTGCCGTTGTCTTATTGTTGTACATCGGGCCGCATTCCTGTAGCGTATCGCTGTCTAGTTTCAAACCATGCACGTCTACTTTTCCTGAATAAATGGGCAATACAAACTCAAACAATGTCCTCAGTGCTTTCCGAAATCGAATCGCATTACGACTCAGATGCATCCGTCAGTTCTTCTTTAAAATAATCCAAACTATCAACACCTTTTTCTGTTTGTGTTCCATTTCTAGTTGCCGAACTACAATCCTAATAGACAGTGGAGTGTGAGGCGGTACCCGTGAAATGATGCTAACCCCTGCTGCTCCTCTCCCCTGGCCCGTACATGGCATGCATGCGGTCACAGTTGCGTTGGGAGTTCACATGTCTATTTAGTACGATCTCACCCCCCGGCCCCTCCCACGGCGTTTGGTACCTCTCACGCAGAATGCCGCCCTGACACTTACCGTCGACGGCGCAGCACGCGGCAACCCCGGCCCGGCCGCAATCGGTGCGGTGTTTGCTCTGGCCGGCACGGGGGAGGTGCTGCTGCAGCTGGCGGAGACCATCGGCGACGCGACCAACAACGTGGCGGAGTACCGCGCGCTCATCGCGGGGCTGGCGGTGGCGGTGCAGTGCCGGCCGCAGCGCATCCGCCACCTCACGGTCAAGTCCGACTCCGAGCTGCTGGTGAAGCAGATGAACGGGGAGTACCAGGTAGGTGCGTCCGCTAGGCCCCGGCGCTGGCGGCTCCGTGCGGAAGGCGCCCACCGCCGATGCTTTTGGCCACCGGGACGCGCTCAGTCGGCAAGCACCCACCCTGGCGGCAAGCACGGCGCATGCCAGAGGCCCGTGTACCTCAGTCTCGGAACACATGCCGCATGTTCAACCCTTGATGGCATTCAAAGACTCGACGAGCCCGAGTGGCCGCTGCCACCCTAACTGTGACATTCGCTTAACCCCCCTCCCCAATGCCCCCCCCCACCCACCCACCCACCGCCACCCACATACTCATCCATACACACTCATACGCACACATATATGTACGTGCGGGTGCCGACGCGGTAATAAGAACACTGCGGATAAGCACCTGCCCTGCCTCCCAGAGGTCAGCTGTCGACGCAATCATCACGGACCTGTCGCGAATGTTCTTACGGGCTGCATGCAGGTCCAGTCCGAGGATTACAAATGAAGAGGGTTGGAATAATTGCGTCGCCACCCGTGTATGTACGCATACATACATACATGTAGCATCAAGCCAAGAGCCACGTGTTACACCTGCTTAGAAACACGATTATCTAGTGTCATTGGCACCGCTCGTGTAAATTGTGTCAATGATGCCCTTGAGCCCCCCCCCCCCCTCCCTGCGGCCTTGGATGTGCCGCATCAGGTGAAAGACCCGCGCCTGCAGGATCTGCACCAGCAGGCGCACTCCCTGGCAGGGAGGCTGAGCCAGGGCAAGCTGCTCCTCCGCCACGTCAGCCGCGAATTCACCGCCCATCCGAACGCGCTGGCCAACAAGGAGCTGGACCGCGCTGCGGCAGAGGGCGCACGCCCCTCGAAGCGCCCGAGGATGACATGGCACTTGGCCGCGGCGTCTCAGGCATAGATTCCACAACGACTCCTTCGAGTCTGACACCGCCCCCTGTGTGTGCGCACCCTGTAACTGTACTGCAATATGCTGATGAGACTTGAATCTGAAATTCAAATAACTTTTCTTGCATACCGACAATCGTTGTGAGTTTGAGTGCGGAAAGGCAGAACAAGGGTGGCAAAGTGGTATCTCACGTTAATATTCATTGAAAACAAGAGTTCCTTCATTGGTATGACACTGCTTGAAGACATCGTCATCATCACAACTAGAATAGTGGGCGCTGCCGTCCCCGTCATTTCACATGTAGCGCCAGTGATATACCTCTCCACATAAGTCCGGGTTTCGCGGGCTCAATCGACAGCATGCTGCCCATGCGTGTTACTTATCAAGGTGGTACATGATGGGGGAAATTAGTGCCGTGATTGCGAGTTAGGCCTGTCGTGTCACGCCGCCGTGTCACTGCCGTGCCGCAATTAGCGCTGTTTCATTTCTAGTGATGCAAAAATAAATGTATGTAGTAATAACTATGATGCACCCTCCCCATAAATCAGGGTTTTCGCGGATTCAATCCCGTACTTCGTCGTCATCAAAGCTATTCTCGCGGCACGGGCGCTACGCGCCGCCGCGTCCACCGTAGCACCAGCGATACACCCTTTCACAAAAGGGCGAGTTTCGCGGACTCAATCGACACGCTAACTATACGTGGCTGCATCAAGGTCCCGCATGCGTGCACTCATGTTGCTCAGGGCGGAGCTGGTTGTGTGAAATGTTGTTATGGCGAGTTAGATCATACTTAAAGTAGTGCTAGACCCGACGGGCCCATGCCGCAGCCTTCGCCAACAGCAGCAGCAGCGCTGTTTCATTTCTGCCATTATTGTATGGAAGCAGCGTAGTAAAAAGAGTATTACATCTCTCCACATAAGTCCGAGTTTTGCGCATTCGATCGACACGCTACTGCCCATACGTGGCTGCATCGAGATCGCGCATGCATGCATGTTGCTCAGCAGCGCGGTACCACGGTACGGGTCGGGTGAAATGCTGTGATGAAGACGAGTTCAAGTGTTAGACGCGGCCATGCCGCAGCCGTTGCCACCAGCAGCAGCGCTGTTTCATTTCTGACAATATATAATATATAAAAAGCGTGGTAAAAGTAGGAAAAATGAAATTTGTCAAAACTTAATTTGTTACGGCTCTTTTGTTTTGACAAGCTGTCTTGAACCAACATCATGGTCGGGCATGCCTTTGACCAAGCCCGCAAAGGGTCCGCTGATAAAAGCACGAGGGTCGGGGCCTGTGTAGGCCACGTGGCTATATGTTGCAGTATAGTGGAACTAATCATCACCAATGGACGTGTACGCGCTTAGTGTTTCATAGTACGGGGGTGTTGGCACGCGTACTTGGCGTCAGCATGTACGCGCCTCCCGCACCGGATGTGCACGACGCACGTCCGTATACACACCTACGCGACCACGTGACCGCCCGTATAGGCGTGTGCGCACCGTTTCTATGCCCCCGGATCTCGGAGCCTGCTCCATCGCTGCGCTCCACCGGCGGCGGCCAAGCGGCTAGGCCGCCTGGCCGTCTCGTTGCCGAGATCCCCCCCCGCTTTGAGCTGTTGCTAGCGGTGTCCTCGAACGCATCGAGGCGGGTCGGAGGTGAAGGCGGGGAATACACGCACCCCCCCCCCCCCCCCTACACCGCTGGCGATATATTCTCCGACCTCCGGCTGCACACGGGGCCGGTTCGCCCGACGCGCGGTAGCCACTTGCCCACGCTCCTAGCCGAGATCACCGCCCGAGGGCGGCTTCATGGACACCGTGCACGGTTGAATCTATTACAGCCGCCACTGTGCAGGGATATGCCGACTATTGTAACGCCCCCCGAGCTAAAACACGTTTTTTTGCGAGCAGCCCTCACGAGTAGGCTGCCCCCGTCCGATGAGTCGTACATCCCCCTTCCCCACCCGATAGTTGTGCATCCTCCCCAAGCCGTACGACCCTGAGTAACATGCATGCACGCGCGCACGGCGTCGGTCATGGGCATGGGCATGTCGATCGAATTCGCAAACCCCATACTTACGTGGACGGGTGTATAAAAATGCAATAAGATAGTTTCAATACACCCCTCCACATACGTCCGGGTTTCGCGGATTCAATCGACAGCATGCCGCTCATACGTGGCTGCATCGAGGTCGCGCAAGCGTGCATGCATGTTACTTGATGGTATGGGTTGGAGAAATTGCTTTAATGGCGAGGTAGACCTGACGGTGCCATGCATGCAACCGACGCCAACACCATATATTGCATCTCTATTGCTCATAAAACGTAGTAAGAGTCTGCTTATACCTGTCCTCATAACTGCGGATTTCACTGTTTCACGGATTCAATATCAACATGCTGACCATACGTGGTGGCATCAAGGCCGCGCACGCGTGCATGCATGCTTCTAAAGGCTGTACGGGCTGGGAGAAATCCTGTGATGGCGAGTTAGACCAGATGGGCCATGCCAAAGCCATCGCCACCGCGCCGTCAGATGTTTCGTTTCAGAATATTGAGCATATCTAGTAACATATATACACCTCTCCACATAAGTCCGGGTTTCACCGATTCAATCGACATTGCCCGCGGATACAATCGTCATGCCGCGCACCATACCCTACGTGGCGCCATCGAGGTCGCGCACGCGCATGTTGCTAAGGGTGGTACGGCGGGTTGGGGAAACATGTTGTGATGGCGAGTTAGCCCCGACGAGTCCATGCCGCCGCCTTCGCTTGCCGCCATCGCGGTTTCATTTTTGCTAAAAGGGTATATAGATAGTTACATTTGTAATACACCTCCACACACCCGCGGTTTTCGCGGATGACTGAATCGACATCCTGCCCCTACGCGTGGCGGCATCGAGGTCGCGCATGCATGTTGCTCAGTCGGGGTGAATGGAATACTGCGATGGCGAGTTAGACCCGATGGTGCTATGCCGCAGCCGTCGGCCGTCGCCACCGGTGTTGATTGAATATATGTCGATGTCCCAAAATCGTATATATAGTAAAAATGGACTTACACCCCTCCACGTAAGTCCGGGTTTCACGGATTCAATCGACATGCTGACCATGCGTGGCTACTGCATCGAGGTTGCGCACGCGTGCATGCATGTCGCTACAGGTGGTACGGTGCGGTGGGTTGGAGAAAAATGCTGTGATGGCGATCGAGTTATACCCGACGCGGCCTTCCTGCAGCCGGCGGCACCAGCTGCTTTATTTCTGTCAAAAGCGTACAGTAGAAATATACCCCTCCACATAAGTTCGGGTTTCGTGGATTCAGTCGACCTCCCGCCCATACGTGGCGGCATCGAGGTCGCGCAGGTTGCCATGTTCATGCGTTGCCATGGAAGTACGGGTTGGCGCGGATGAAATGCTGCGATGCTGGCTAGCAGTTGGACCCGATGGCACCATGCCGCAGCCGTCGCCACCAACACTATTTCATTTCTACTGCCGCCAAAAGCGTATATAGTAGCAGTAATACACCCCTCCACATAAGTCCGGTTTCGCGGATTCACTCAACATGCTGCCCATCCGTGGCTGCATCGAGGTCGCGCACGCGTGCATGCATGTCGCTAAGGGTGATACGGGTTGGAAAAATACCATGATGGCGAGTTAGACCCGACACAGCCATGCCTCAGCCGTCGCTCGCCGCCAGCCGTTTTATTTCTACCAAACCAGCGCATCCTGCAATGGCGCTCCAACACCACACAGTTCGCCACCCGTACGCATCTAAATATACAGCCATCGCTCACGCTTGCCGCCGCACTAATACGACAACACCTTTGGCACGAGTATGTTAACTAAGAATCTGCTACGAAAAAGGGCCCGCGCTGGGAGTTGTATGGAGTGGTGTAGGGCGGAGAAGAAGTCGACGTCATCACCAGGCGTCAGGAAGTGCGTAATTACACGGAGGACGGCACCTCCCACTGCGCCTCCACGCCCGCGTCGGTGGCCTCCAGCGTGTACGTGGCCGACCGCCCGCTAGCGCGCAGGAACGCCGCCACCGTCATGGCGTCCATCGCGTTGACCAGGGGAGCACGGATGCTGCCCAGGCGCTGGATGCCCCACAGGTTGCAGGGCCCCTGGAAGCGCACCACAAAGCTGCCGCCGTTGCCGGCCTTGCGGGGCACCACCTCGCCCACCTCGCCCTGCCAGCGTGCGGCGCCGTCACGGACATGAGCACCGAAGCCCGAAACCCTAGACCACAGCCTCGATGAGCAGATGGCCGCACCTTGATGGCATACCCCTTCTCCACGAAGATGTCCACGATCCGACGTACGCCGGCCACCACCTCCTCGAAGGACGCGGACTTGTTGAGCGGGGGCGGACCGCCCCACGTCTCCCCCTAGGGCCGGCAGCCGCTCCATTTTATTTAGACCTGTACTAGAGTAGGGGGGTCGACTGCATTTAAATTGACGCATCAAGGGTAGATACCGTATTATTTGCAATGTATGCGGCTATCGCTCGTCCAACTGCCGGGACGGGTGCCGGCGCACTTGGAAGAGCGTGTTTTGCAAGAACGTGCCATGCCCTTTCTGGCTCAATACCAGACGACATAATCAAGGATTCATCACGGAGTTTAGAACAGTTTGCCGGCACCTCAAGTTCGACAGCGAATACTCTCGTTCTTCCCGGCCGTTATATAATCTCAATGGCGGACCAAGTCGGCACCCGTATCGTACTCGAGTCGTCTAGTGCTCGTGTACCCGTAGTAAACATGCCTCGTATGTCATCCCCTTGGTAGAGCGGATGTCTCTTGTACGAGAGGTCCCTGGTTCGAGTCCCGGCTCTCCCAGTTGAGGGCAGTATCAACGTATCAACCAGGCCCATGTCCCGGGTCTACCCGGTTGATACAATAGCCCTCCGGGGTTCAAATAATGCAATGGCCTAAGGACTATAACGCCAGACCTCCGACTGTAGTTGGCGGACGAGGTCACATGCTGGGGCGGCTGCGGCCGGTGACCCGGGGCGAACTTTCCTTTACTTTTATCCAGGGTAAATCAGCACAAGTGAGGTGAATTAATATACGAAAAAAACATACCAGCATTATTATACAAGTCTGACAAGGAAGCGCTCGTACTCGTACGGTAATTGATTGATCGCGACGACATTATGACTGGCGCAGTATTGTTATGCACGGTATTTGGACCTTTCTCTGTCACGCGACAGGCGGTCACAGCTCCGTTTGATGTATCTCTAGTACAGAGCCCCCGATACGTGTTCCTTGAATGAGTAGGGAGGAGGGTACGATGAGTGGGGGGTTACCTCAAAGCCCTTCACCAGGCCCGCGTACATCTTGTCGCCGATGCCGGCCTCCATCGCCGCCGGCAGCAGCTTGTTGTCGCTGAGCGTCTGGTCGCGGCGCACCACGCGCTTCCGGTCTCCGGGGCAATCTTCCTCGATCTCGCAAAACTCCTGCAGACGTGCCACGATCGGCCGGGGTTGAGTCACCTCGCCCGTTCAATCACGATACTCGTACACAGTACTGCATGACACGTGATGTCACGTCCACGCACTGCGAGCAACATGCCTATGAGTGTGGACAATACCTTCTCATACCTATGAATTGTACAGGGTGTTGCAATGGACTTCGTAGTTTTGATGTGTGTGTAATACATGGATCACGTGCATGTAGAGACATAGATGGTGAAACACTCACGAGGAGATCAGGTGTCGAACTAAATATAAGTAACTGGTATTAAGCATTGGGGATACACCGTAACCACGCTTTGGATCGCGGTATGTTGCTGTTTTCACCCCCCTCCCCGGCGCGAAGGGAGGAAAAACCACGTCTATCTTGGAATATATCAGAATACACAGCGGATGCGACACAGATGCTCCGACTCATTACTGTGAAACATTCAATTTTTTTGCATGCGCGGACTCAGTTGAATGGTTTGGTACCTCGCGTGTATAGTACCATGTTGAATGATATTCCATGGCAGTGTGTACACTAGTACGTATCGGCCTGATTACCCCCATCCTGCCGAGTTACACACGATCCACGTAGTAGATGGAAAAAGTCGTCGCCAAACTGGGGGGCTGGGGAGGGGGGAGAGGAGTCTCCAATCCCTTGCCGGTGGGCTGCCAACTTTTGGCAATGACCTTTTTGGCCCATCATGTCAAATTTAATCAAAACGTCAACACACACTCTACTCTCTACTCTACTTAGTGCCCCGAATGGCATTAAGAAACTTGCGGGATGGTGCCCCCCGGCCCTTTCTTCATTGCGTAACACGTTTGTTTTTATGCGTTTGGTTTTGGGTGGGCATTCCTTAACCGGACTTGTGGTTCGCGGTATGTGATTGCTTATGAATTTCCAAAGGGAGGAAAGCCACATTTATTGAGAACTGTATCCGAATACACCCCGGAAACCACACGGATGTCCGGACTCAAAGTTGCACCAATTGATCGATTGTGGGACCCGCAAACCCCATGACATTTTGGCAAGGCCGGCCCCTTTCTGTAACTGCCCTCCAGGAAAGGGGTGTGTGCCGGCAGCCGAAGGAAAGCGCTGGGCAACCGAGGGCGCCGCACCTCGAACACCTGCCTCCCGCGCGGCATCTCCTTCGCCAGCAGCGCGTACTGCGCGTAGCTGATGAAGTCGAAGTACAGCGGGTCGGTGAGCTGGCCCTGCCGGATGATGATGGGCGAGTACTGCAGCGTGTAGGGGCTGTACTCCGCCTGCCGCAGCTTCCAGAACTTCACCTGGAACTCGTCCTGGGAGGGGCGGTGTGGGCAGTGGGGGGGGGGGGGGGGGGGGGGCTCAGCCGGATGCTTTGCGACATTTCTGCAACCACGCTTTGGGTCCGCGGTATAATATTGTTTTTACCCGCAACCTTCCCACCCGCTTCGAATAGAGAATACCTACATTTATCATGAACTATTTCAGAATAAACCAATAATACCACACGGATACGCCGACTCTTTGCTACAAAACAATTCACTATTTGTTTGACCCGCAGACCCATTTTAATGGCACGGTATATATTTCCTTTCGACCCCCTGCTGTACTGCTTGCAAACTAGGAAACCAAGCTTAATACGAGTAATACCAGAATACACCACGAATATATCATGGAATCGCCGATTCAATGGTGCCAAAACATTCAGTGCTTGTGCCACCCGCAAACCCAATTGCATGTGGCGGGCGTGTGCTCGTGATGATCGAACTCTGCGGCTTACTGGCCGCACCGGGCGCAACGGTGGCAACAGGGGAAATGGGGAATATCGGGGGAAGGGGGGGTTTCTTGCCATGGGGATGAAGTCCAGGGCGTCGGCCGTCTCGTAAGCGGAGCGCATCATCAGCACCGCAAACTTCTGGTCCAGCGACTTCCTGCCATTGCGCGGCGCGTGCATGTATGCGCGAGGCACCCATCGCGACATGCTGTCGCCCCCCTTGCATGCGCGACGCAGGCATGACGTGGAAACCGGCGCCGCTAGGCCCTCACCTCGGCACCTTGACTGGATCGGGCGGTGGCAGCGGCAGGAAGCCCTCAAACCTGGCGGCGGCAGCGGCGTTCTGTCGCCCATCCCGAACCCCAACGCGTGACACCGGCACCGACATCATCAGTTTTCCCACCGCATCAGCGTCACCACGATCATCAGCAGGAGCAGCAGCATCTCTTGGCGAGCGAGCAGGCCCTGCACAAGTAGGCAGGCAGGCCGGCATGTGACCTGGCCTTGCACGGGGCGGCGGCCCACCTGCGCCGGGAGCAGGGAGGACGCGGCAGCGGCGGCCAGTAACGCTCGGCGGCTGCCGTGCGCACCCAGTGCTGCCACGTGCTGCTTGCTGTCGGCTTCTCCCCGCGTCCTTACTTCCCCGCCTGCCGGCCAGGCCCAAGCAGGCTCACTTGGCGCTGAACCTCCCCCTGGGGATAACTCTCCTCAACCACAAAACAAAAGACTGACATGCCTCCCCGGTATGGCTGGCGTCTTTGACAGCGCTTGCAGTGAGCGATACGTACAAGCAGGGGGTGATGCGGTAGCATCATCGCAACGCCCGCGGTCGCTCTGCGACCCCTGAAGGCGCGAGCTCCGTCGCCCCGTCGCGTGACGGGGCGGCCGTCTGCCGGCGCTGGTGGACGGCAGGCGCGGAGGGGGCGCCATCGCGGTGGGCGCAGTGACGAGCGGCGCCGACATGACGCGGAGCTCACGAGCGGCGGCAGGTAGCTATTGCAAGCGATGTGATGTGACCCTGGAGCAGAGTGATGTGCTATTGCAGTGGGGGCCAGGTTCTTCGGCGCTGCGTTTCTGTGCGTGCTGGCTGATGGCTATAGACGACGAGGCGGATATAGTGATCATGGCGCCGACGTGGCGCTACTACAGGTAATCCCCACTGGTGCAGGTAACAGGTACGCGACGACGGCGGACGACGGACGCCGATCGTCCGTGGGGTAGTGGTAGCGGGTAGGTGGTGGCGACGCGTGAAAACACAATAAGTGAGAGTCATTACGTGCGCGCCGCGCGCCTGCTGCATTCCCGCGCGTGAGACGAAACGGCGGGCCATACCATCTGCTGCATGTCAGCAATATTTATTTAGGCACATCGAGGTAACAAGCCCTATGTATATGCAAATGTATTTTTGGTATGGCATAGCCTACGTACTATGTGCTTGTGGTTTCCATTTATTGGGTGTGTGACATACATATCATGGCTTTGAACTGGTGTTTCAGGTGATTGAGCATGGCCATTTCATGCTTGCGACCAAGGCTGGAGTCATCAAACCAACTTTTGGCAACGGCGGGGATACTGATCATGTGCGTGACATACAGTGTCCCAGTAGCGCAACACGGGCTGCAAGGCGTGCTTGAACAATGGCGAAAGAAAGCCATATGGAAACAGATATCACTGCGCAATGCTTCGGCTTCTGTATCCCTACTTGGTGGCCACGGTAGGTTGAGGTGTAGTTGAAAGGGTCCGTGCAGAACCAATGTATGTGCATGCCGCAAAGCACGCAGGAAATGCAATTCCCGGTGTCACAATGGCAACATCAAATGTGAGAACATTTACGACGAGGGTGCTTCTACTAGCCAAGTTCTGACCCCTGTCCGTGTCCTAGAGTAGTGCGCAGGAATGTAATGATATCAAGTTACTTGACAGTTGAATCAGCGATGGGTCGATTTTTCAGGAAATTTTAAATGAACGGGTTCTATATCACTGCCCTACAGTTCCATGAATTGCATTGCCAACGCTCTGAAGTACAGGATAGTCGCTACCAGAGTTTTTTTTCCATTACCAGCAGCGAGTAGCGAGTACTAGTACCAGTACCTCCCAGCCGTGAGATCGTAATCGGACGGCTGTGTAATTAAGGACAGTGGGCGGGCGAGTGGGCGGGTTGCCGGGGTTGGTGAGTGGATTATAGTACTTAGTAGTATATTCCAGTAGATAAGCGCTTTAGTCATGCACCTATAGGCCCGATCCGCTGCCCTATACGGGTACCCGTACGGCAATAAAGCTCACCGCCGAAAAATCGACGCTTCGCTCACCTGGATGACACCTGCCAACACTAAGTCTTTGCCATTGTCTAAATGCTGACGACATCCTCTTGTACATTGTAGCCGCTCCGGTCAAGCCCAACTGGGCTCGTCAGGACAAACCTGGCTGAGCCCCGTTTTGTCCAGGATTTGCGATTCTCGGAAAGAATAGGCGAGTTACACATCAAATTGCTGCAGGTCTCGCGGAGCGGAGCTCAAATCCGAGGAGTTTTCCGGAATCCATCATTTTTTTAAAGCCCCGAAAATCTGGCAGCGCCGCAGGCGCCGCCGCTCTGCATATAGTACTTTATCAGTGCTGTGTTACGCCGGGTTCGAAAAGCGACATATATTTTAAATGACAAATACCATTATAATTCAGCGCTGCAGTGCTTGGACCGCCGACGACTACATGTAGAATGTATATATACACATAAATAAATGCATATTAATTAAATAATCGCAAATACAAAGGAATGCAGATAGTCTAAATTAAAGTTCTTTTGATGATAAAATGTATAATTACATGCCATGGTTGGCTAGTGCATACAATATGCACCAGTATAAGCATTAGCACCCGGCGGCTTGGTTTGCTGGCTAGAGTGGGATGGCTAGGTAGTGTTGGATGGCAGAGTCGATGCTGGCTGATTGGCTGCCCGCGCCTCTTGAGTTTGCTGCACCTGCATTTCTGGCACCGCTGCTAACTGTTGCTGCGCTGCGTTGGTGTCCAACATCCTGATCTTATCGCTGATCAAAGTAGTTCGGTTTCTTGACGTGGCCGGCAGCTGCTCGCCAGCGCACCATACAGAATGCATCGCTTGCAAAGACATTTTCTTTAGTTTGCTTAGTGCCGCAATCGCTTTGTGAAGTTGAGCCTCGTATTCCAAGCGGGGTTGTTGCCGGTGGCCAGTTTGTTCATGTGCAAGGGGTGCGCTAGCTTGAGATGTCGATGCATGTTGATTGTTCGTCACTGTAGAGTTTGCACACATGGCAGCGGGGGCAGCCCCCCCTCCCCCTCCGCTGGAATTCAGTCACGTCGGCAGTCTCTGCCTGGATTGCCGACAGGTTGACATCAGACCCTGTGGCTGTCGCATACACGGCCAGCCACTTCACAAGGTCATCCCGGTTTCCCGCCGCGGCCTCGACAACAATCTGTGACGATGCGTAGAAGCCAACCTGTGAGGCAATCCAGCGCACCTGGCAAAACACCCCCACCAACCAGCAATGAATATACAATTGTATAATATATATTAGATGATGGCATGCGGGGCACATATGTGGCAGATATATGCAGCTACATATATATAATTGTGATGGTGATGGCAAATCACCTGCGCAACGGGGCACTCTTTCACACTAGTCTTAACGTTCTTCCTGTCACGCGCAGCTTCGCACTTTGCCAACTCGAGATGCTCTTGCTCGCGCTTGCGCCTCATTTCTTCGGTGCAAACCACCTTCTTTAGTGCCAGTAAACATGCGAGACGTCGCAGTTATTGATTGTTATGCCTATTTGTTGCACATTACAAATACGCACTTTGTTATACATGTATACGTACACAATGGACAATTCACGGAGGATATGATACCTGGCTGAGAGCTTCCTCAAATGCCGCCACAATCTCTTGCTCATCGGAGCGCACTCCAACCCGCCTCTCGTCTCTGTGTGCAAGCTGTTCCTGTCGTACCCCTTTCAGCCACTCTTCTCGGGTGACTCATTGTAGTGACACAGCCCGGAGTTGATGCGCGCGGTCTTGATGTTTCTGAGCGAACCGATCCGGAACTTGAGCTTTGAAATAGCACGTTTTTAGTGCTCATGGATGTGACAGCTCCAATTCCCAAGTACTGGTCATGGAAGCGATCACACTGCTCCCCAACTGAATTTCCCATATGAGGCACTTGCACGCTAGGGGGCGGCCCATCACCGAGAAGAATGACGTTTGATGGTCAATTGATGGCCTCCCAAAGCTCTGGCCGATAGTCGGGGTGCGACAAGAAGCCCATTGTCCAGCTGTGAGAGAGGTAGCACTCATCCCTAGTCCACTTTGGCAAGCCAGCACACCGAGAATGAAATCCCCTGCGCATCCATGGCCGGTCAGGTGCATATCTCGCTACAGGTTCTCAACTCCCCGTGTAGGGTCCCAGTAGCTGGCAAGCTGAGCTGGGAATCGCGTCATGTACCAGTCGCTATGCTGCGTGAGGTATCATTGATACTCCCATTAAACAAAAGCTTTTGCATGTCTCGATGCAATGCTGCCGTAAATCCTCCGCGGATTGGCTGCTGAGAATATGAAGCGGGGGCGGCCTCTCACTAAAGTCTGAGTACGAAGTGCAATCTGGATCATCACCCTTCAGCAAGCCAGGATGCGGGCGCAGATACTCTTCACGATGACCGCAAGCAAGGGCGAGAGTTGCCCGGTCGTAATTGACGGAGAGGCTGACACTGACGGGGTCATCACACGAGTCCAGCACAGACAAGCGCAGCTTAATTGACATGTCCAGCTCTGCCGCTGCATCCTCGGCTTGTGTCGCCGGCTCAAGCACCGTAGCCGAAGAATCCGGTCTAGCTTGCCTGTGCGCAGCCGCAGCTTGCTCCGTGGCGGACACCACGCTGGCTATGTCCAACTTATTGGCAAGGGCATCTACGTAACACATACAAAATTAGAGTGAAACTGGAGATGGTGCATATATACTTATTAAGCTCAAGCTCAAAATGTCCTCCTTCTGGCTGGCCTTCCGCGCTGCATGATAAATCGTACCCAACTCGTCACGGCTTGCCTCAGACCCGTTGTCGCAGTCCCAAGTCGTCATCCTGCTCATCTGGGTCATCCGCAGTGAGGTCGCAAACTATGCCCTTCTCTGTGTCTCCTCTGTGAGTTCCAACTGGCATCGCAGTCGTCGGTTCTCCTGTCGGGTAAAACACAGGCTATGTAAAAATCAAAGCAACGTCGTTGCTTGCAAAACTTGACACGGCCACGAAAAGCAGGCCGGGCAGCACGCCCGCAAGTGAGCTTTACCTCTGCAACGTCAGCAACCCGGCGGACTGCTACATCATGTTGCAGCAGGAGGTCAGAGTGTTTCGCACGGACACCGCGGGTGTCTGCGCCCATAGCGTCGTCTGCACGGCGCTTTGCGCTATCTCTGGCCTTATTGCGCTGCTCAGCATGCCTTTCGCCGAAGGCACATACCGCAGGTTTCTGGTAGCAAGCGTGGCAAAACCACCGCTCGCCCAAGGGCAACTTCTCCTTAGCGGCTGCAACAACGACTTCGTTGCCATCAGCGTCTTTTTTGCCGGATCTGCGGTGCAGTGCTCCATAGAAGGCATGTTGCGCTGTCTCAGAGCTACACTAAGCCGAATACACCCTCCACACACCGCAGCTGTCCCTATACGGCAGCCTCCAGTCCTTCTTTTTGCAGGACTTAAGTTGGCAACAAGATGCACACCACCAGCGCACTGTGTCCTTTGCCTTTTTGGAAGTGCCGAAAGCACGCGCTGCCTCAACGACGTCGGAAAAGCAATCCGCCGCCCGCAGGTCACCAGGCAAGGCGTGGCGCGCAGCGGCGGGGGCACCGGGCGGTCCTTGGCCGGGGTCAGTTCGGGGGGATCGGGCCGCCATCGCGTGCCTGAATAGGTAAACGGGCGCGAGGGGGGTAGTTGTCGGTATGGACAGGTATCTACGAGCAAGGCCTAGAGGACTTGAGGGGGCATCCTCAAGCGATGGAGTGTTTTTAGCGCCCCGGTCCGGCCCGGGATGACGCCCCCTGACCCGGCCCTGGTCAGCGGCCGCCGCAGCTACCCATCTGAGCCCCCATGACTCAGCGGAAGAGGCTGGAATGCAAGTCCCCGCTGCGTACGTCCGTCGTTGTGCAGTTCTGGGACTGCAGCGGCTGTGGAAAGCGGGATATGTGTGTCGGGTCGGGGGTTGGCCCGGCTGGAGGGCATCACAAG
This sequence comes from Tetraselmis striata, assembly GCA_006384855.1. NCBI lineage: Eukaryota > Viridiplantae > Chlorophyta > Chlorodendrophyceae > Chlorodendrales > Chlorodendraceae > Tetraselmis > Tetraselmis striata. Next base: position 59,030 of record VCJN01000763.1, read on the forward strand.
AGGGAACCCCGAGTGATTCATCCGGGAATCATGTCGTTAGTATTTCGGATATATATCGGGATGACTGGAGCGGCTAGAGGGTCTGCCACTAAGCGTCATCGGTTTGGTTGTATGGTCTGCCACTAAGCGTCATGGGTTTGGTATATGTGTGTCGGGGGTCGGCCCGGCTGGAGGTCGGCATCACAACAGGGAACAGCGAGTGATTCATCCGGGAATCAGGTCGTTATTCTTTCGGATATATATCGGGATGACTGGAGCGGCGAGATGGTCTGCCAAAGGGTTTGGTTATACCCGTACACGAGGTAGAGTCGGGCGAAGGCAAAATAGAGCAGTGCCAAGCGTCGTCTGCTTGAAGGACCGCGACACGAAAGACGTGCGCGGTCGACCGCCAGGCAGAGTGTCCACCCTTGGCTTGAGGAACCAAGCTCGACTCCTGCGTTCGCCCGCCGGGCGCTCCCCTGACTGAAATCTCGCGCCAGGCAGGCACGCTGCCCCCACGTCCGCCCCCCGCGCCGCGACTCGCGTCTCCGGGTCGCGATGGCGTTGACCCCCCGCCGGGCCAATGGGGCGGGCGCGGCCGGGCTGCTCCTGGCGCTGTTGACCGCGGCCTGCGGGGTGGGCCTGGTGGCCGGCGGCATCCGTGCGCCCACGAACGACGCGCCCCATTCGTGGGCGGACGCGCTGAGGAAGGTGCCTGAGGCTATCGAGGCTGAGACGATGCTGGAGGAGCCAGGGCTTGTGGGCGCTGGGCGGTTCGAGGAGGTGTTGGAGGCGGCAGAGGGCGTGGGCGGGGCCGCCCAGGAGGAAACCGACCAGGGCGCGGAAGACACCGAGTGGTTTGGGGCCCAGGCCGAGGCTGGCGCGGAAGACGCCGACGATGACGAGGCCCAGGCAGAGGCAGAGGTAGGCGCGGAAGGCGAGGAGCAAATGCCCAGCGAGGAGCACTACTCCAGCGAAGACCTGCCCGAATTAGCGACCTGCCACGGCGGCAGCGACGGGCACGGGCGCCGGTGCAGGCCACCCGCCAACGAGGCGTCTGGTGGCGGCCAGTTGCTATCTATCGCGCAGCCCTGGTGGGGGAAGATCGCAGGTGCTACAACCCGCTGAGCCTGCACCGTCGGAACGCACCAAATACCTAGATTGCGGTTCGGGGCCGCCTTGCTCTACTGCTAAGAGCGTCCCCCCCCCCCCCCCCCCCCCCCCCCCCCCCCCCCGGGCGCGCGCGGCAGAGTCGCCAACGAATGAAGAATACTACTTCGACGACACGATGGAGGCGCAGTGCGCTGACCGCAGTGCGCCTATGCCGATCCGCAAGCTTCCCCTCAGTCTGGACCCTCGCATCTACCAGCAGACCTTCCTCTCCCAGGTAGGCTCAAACCCCAGGCCCTGATGAGCTGCGCCCGCCCCCCTTGCACACTGCCTGCCGGGTTTCTGGTGGGGATGGAGGCGAGCAGCTGAGCAAGTGGTCGAAGGCCAAGAAAAGGGCAAGAGGAAATCCCGGCCGGCCTCTGTATATGGCATCTCCTCATTGCTGGCATTGCTGAAGAGATTGCATGGTCTGCTATTTGTGGTGTTTCCAGGAAACCTGCGACCAGAAGCACTTCGGCAAGTGGACCACGCATAGCTACGACAAGGCGTGGGAGCAGATCTGCGCCATGATGCAGCCCCGCATGCGCGATATCATGCCGTACATCCGGCGGTACAGGACCTGCGCTGTGGTCGGCAACAACGGCAACATGATTGCGTCCAACTTTGGCAAGGAGATCGACAGCCACGAGGCGGTGTTTCGCCTGAACAAGGTGGGGCGATGCGGCAGCCCCTCCCTCCCCCCCCTTCCCCATCCCCCATCCCTTCTGAAGTAGCCGGGTTGGGTTGGGTTGGGTTGGGAGGCGGGGGTCTCCACTAACCCTCTTCCAGCCTCTTCAAATGACTTCGTGGCCTGTTCTGTATATTCTAGAAACAAGCAGTGTTGACTTGGCGAGAGATTTACAAATGCACGCAGATGCTATTTATCTTAGAACAGCGGGATCGCGACCGGCACATCTCGATAGACCATTTCAGCAGAAGAAAAGACAGCAAAGTTTACACGGTGAGGACGAGGTCAAGCGGCTGACGGCCCATCCCGCGCAGGCGCCCACGAAGGGCTTTGAGAAGCATGTGGGCAGCAAGATGACGTTCCGCTTCATGAACAAGCGCCAGTTCCGGGCGTACTCGCTCGAGGGCCACGTCGGCAGCCACTTCGAGAAGATCCCCGAGGTGGGGCAGCCGCCCCGGGCACTGCCGCCACCCTGCGTCCCCAGTCTCTGAAGCCAAAGCTGCGCCGGCGGGTATCCTGTCAGAAGACGATTTCCATTTCGCTCACTGCTGAATCATATCGTAAAGACACTTTGGATTCGCGCGTAATTAACCTTTTTGACCCCCCTTCCCCCCCCCCCCCCCCCCCCCCCTCTTTCTCTGGTAAAGCTGTAGAATTTTACTCGTTTATTTTATATATGTTTTTGCTTTGTTTAGGTAATGCGATAATGAAAGAATAACAGGGCATGCAACCACGGAGATATATGATTGTCCTTATAAATCCAATTTGGCCTAATTGATCTGGCGGGGGCCTGCACAGCCTAGTCAATGATATCAGGTATACACGTCTCATAGCGAGTCGCTTTTCTGGCGGCATCGGTGCCTGCGCTCTAGAGCGGCCTTCAGCCTGAGCTGCTCGGCTCAGATGCTCTTGCCGCACCCCATGCTGCCCAGGATTCGCACGGCGTCATCATCGTGTCGCGCTCGCCGCCAGACATGATGGCGCAAGACATCGCCAACGCGGTGAAGCACGCGAAGCAGCACAAGCAGGTGCGGCACCGCCCGCCCTCCTGCTGCACTGCTCCAGCTGCTGGGCTCAGGCGCTGCACCGGCCCTGGGGCTCTGGGGACTGGGGCGTTGGTGAGGCGGGCCCAGCAGCGTCGGCAAGTATAGAATCCTCCGTCTCGCGCTCTGCGTTGATGTCCTCTAGAATCACTGGGATGAACACGATGCCTGCAGCATTTCTGTTGTAGAATCCCGATGGTGCTGCATTGCGATGTAGATTGCCCGCCTTTCGCAGCTCGCGGGATGAGTTGTCGTGGGATGGCATGCAATCTGGTATCCCATACTAACCGGTACAATTCTGTCCCATCCCTCAAGGGGAATAAAGGCGCCGTTTGTTCGGGATGCAGACATCCGATGTAGGATAGTCCTGGATCATCCTCACCCAATGATAATCCTGGGATGACATGGAAATTTGCCATCAAAAACACTGGTCTAACACCACAGCGTCCTATTCATATCTTGGGTTGTCCTTGTCCCAGGATATCCTGGGATGTGTCTGTTCCGTCCTAGGACGATCGGATGTCTGTCGGGATGAGTCGCTTGTGCACGGGATTGGCGTTTCATCCCATTCCACGGTCCCGCCTCGGGTTGCGAAAGGTTGCAATTCAGTTCCAACAGTGCCCTGTAGAGTGTAATTGGCGATTACATGTGCTGTAGGTGACACAGCAGCAGATAAACAGATGCTCTAAAAAAACATAACATAGTATCACCTAGATGTACAGCAGTCCAAAAAAGAACCAGCCACAAGATAAGTGATAATATCCAAGGGGGACCCAAGAGAGAACCCAGTCACCAATCAGTCGAGCTCGTCCAGCCAGGATACAGCCCCCCCCCCCCCCCCCCCCCCCCGGGGGCACACGTAGGCTTAGGAGGGCTGAATCCCATCGACCAGCGGTACTGCTGTGGACGGTGGCGTTTTAGAGCATTAATGCCTCCTCCCTATGACAGTACAGGAATCCATTGCGCGAATACTATTTATCGGTGTTGTGAATATGAACTCAGAATTGCCATTTTTACCATTTCCCTCTTTATGTTAATATTATACACAGCTCATTTTGAATTTTAATCACTCACTTGTTTATGCACGACATGTCCAGAGGGGGGGGGGGGGGGGGATCTCACTTTTCAACTCCTCATAGATAAGAGCAGAGCACCGTGTGGCTGACGTGCGCGCGGCGCGATGCGCTCCTCAGAACCTCAAGTTTACGGCGATGAGCATGCACATCTTCAGCTACGCCAACAACCTGCTGGACACCTACCGGCAGTGCGCCAGCAAGCGCCGCAAGGTGGGCGACTTCACATCCGCCACCTCAGGCCTGATGACCACCGTGCTGTCAATGCACCTGTGCGACCACGTCACCGTGTACGGCATCGGGGACACCTCCCTCGCACGCAAAAACATCCCCTACCAGGTGCGCCCCTGCTCCCCCTTGCGTATGGGCAGCAAATGCATCGGGAAAGCTTTGCCACTCTTACTCTTACGCGGGTGCCGAGGTACCCGTAATCACCCTTACTATTATAAGCCTTGCATCGGGCTTAGAAGGAACCTACATGAACATCCGCTATACTTCCTCTGCAGTTTCGGCTGCATTTGACCTCTGACCACAGGGCAGCTTCTTATTCGCAGTTTTCTTATTACCGCCTCAGCACCCGTAGAACGCAAAGGGCTTGACGTAAAGAGTGGTTATTGGAACATGGCCGAGCTAACAGTATACCCCCCTCCCCCCCCCCCCCCCCCCCTTACCTCCCTCCTCCCCGTCTGGCAGTACTTTGCTGTTGGGGGCGGCTGGCACTCCAGGAGAGAGGTGAACCACCACCACAACATGTCGCTAGAGGAGGAGTTCATCCAGGCGCTGGCGCACGCGGGCGTCATCCGCCACTGCCAGCACAGCGGCTGCGTGGGGGACCCACACGCGTGAGCGGTGGACCTCCAGGGGGGGAGGGGGTTGGTATGTAATGCACGAACAGGTTCCAAACAGGCTAGAACATCTCTTGCCAGCCGAACCACCCGGTGATTCACACCGGGCGGTTGCACACCACGCAGGGATGTTGTTTGCGAGCACTTTGAAGCGTTGATATTTCACCTGTATGGTGGCCAGGTCTGAGTCTCACGCAGATGCTCTTCTACGGGCAGCGAGATGGTGGTCACCTGAATAGCGCACAGGGGCCGTCCATCCCTGGCTTGAGAGGCGATCACTGAAAACTGCTGACGGCATGCCTACCTGTAGTTGATGTCCTTTTTTATGGCTTCGAATACGGTCCATGTGCGTCAATATGTTACAAAGGGAAGAGCTGACGACGGCGTATGGCAGGGGGGCAGCAACGCCTTGTGATGTATGCTGGACCCGGTTAGCTGCTCGAGTCGATCCAGAAGCCCTGGTTGCGCGCGGACTGCTGCGTACTGCTTGTTTTCAAATGAGTCGGCAGGGTGGAGGTCTCGAAACGGTGAGGCTCACATGCTGGCGAGGTTGGAGGGCGAGCTGGGGAAGCCGGGGAGCCTCGGCTGCTTGGCCATGGAGCCGGGAAGGATGGACCGCGACGCATCTGGGGTGAGGCGTCCTGGGTGCGGGGCATCCCTGGCCTGTGCCGCACTCACGCCGCGTCCGCGGAGGGTCGCCGCCTGCGCGTCCCGACCGTTGATGTGGGGCTGCAGGATGCCCGCGCTCCCCGGCCGGTACTGCGCCCCCGCAAGCGGGGAGTTCGGCAGGCCGCCCCCTAGCGGACTGGGCGTGCGGCGCTGCAAGAGGTGGTGCTGCTGCTGCCGGGGTTCGTGTCCCAGGGGCAACAATCCCTGCTGGTGTGGGAAGCTGTCGGCGCCCGGCTGGAACGGCACCAGCTGCCCCGAGCGCGGCGTCATCGGACCCTGCGGCGGCATCGCGCGGTCGCCATACTGGCCCATGCCCATCGGCAGCATACCCTGCGCGGCGTTGGGACTATGCGTAGCGTGCCGGCCTGGGACGTTGTGCCGCCGCCCCGGCCCCGGCTGCTGCAGGCCCAGCCGTGTGCGCAGCTCCTCGTTCTCCGCCGACAACTGCGCGGCGCGCTCCGACAGATTCTTGGCTTGGCTCGCCTTCTGGCCGTACTTGTCCTGTAACTCCTCCAGGTCCGCCGCCAGGAGATTCTTCTGATCCTGAACCGTGTAGTATCGCTGCTTGGCCTCCTGGTAGCCCTGCACCGCGGCACAATTACCAGAGCACGTTACACAGCGCCGCAGCCAGCGTGACTTGCACTCGGCATGCTGACGGTGGTGGTGAACGTGACGTAGTGCTGACCCGGCGCTTCAGAATGATTCGCTGAAACATCGTCGGTCACTTTAATATCTTACAGAACGCTGAACAAGTAGACATCCGTCTCACGGCGCTACAAAAGCACCGGTGCCGACTTTTACTTCAAATGCGAAATGTATCTGCGCGTCGTCACTCGCCGGATGCATCGACTCGGCGAGTCATCCTCAGCACCGGCTGGGTACCCACCTTGTGCACCTCTTCCAACTTGCGTTTGCAGGCCGCCTGTATTTTCTGCACCTTGGACTTGTGTGCGGTTTCCTTGATTTTGAAGCTCAGCTGCGCCTGCTGCAGGTAGAAGGCCACCGCCGCCTGACTCGCGCGCGCCACCTTGTCCGGCGTCTGTCCCAGCAGCGCGAGGTCCAGCTCCTCGCTGTCGTCTGCCAGCACTCGCACCAGCTTCAGCTTCGCTTTGGAAAGCACGCTCTGGCATACCGGACATGTCTCGCTGGCATCGAACACACCCTTGGCGCAGGGCACGCAGAAGAGATGGCCACAGCTGGTGGCGATGCACTGCCCGCCGGGCGCCTGCGGCTTGCAGCACCGGTTGCAGTACATGACGGCGCCGCAGCGCCGACCAGCCGGGAGTGTGGAGGGGTGCCGAGGGAGCAAGCAGCTGGGGTGCGCTGAGTGCCACCGGTCACCCGCAGAGCCTCTCACACGCTCGTGGCGGAATATGAGCTCTGAAGGCAGGCAGTGTTGTCAGATTGACAGGTGCCGGACATCATGGACGACGGCTGAGAAATAAGTCGAGCAGATGTGAGGGTGCCATCTCGACTCTCACCCGCCCAGGCAGCAGCAGCGCCGGCGAATGACGCTTGGCAGCGCGGCAGCGCTGGGGCATCAGGCGATCACTGCGGCGGGATATCCATACCTATAGTCGTCGCTAGATTAGTTTGTCCCTATATTGTCATATTTTTATTTGTATATGTAAAATCCGCGTAGTCCTGCCTGGAACGGTGAACATCCGGTCATCGTTCGCGCGGTCGCGTTATGTTTGCAACGTTACTACAGGGAAAGGTTCCATTGCGGGTTATCGCATTAATCCTGTATCGTATGATGTGCTATGTCCGCTATATCCTCAATGAATATACATTAAATAACCAGAACAACCGCAAAGAAACACTTTATCGGATACATCGGATAATCCTTAGCCATCCTCAGTTTACCTTGGCCCCTACATATTCACAGTATAGCGACTACCGTAGTCGCTACTCGCTCAAAGAAATCCTTTATTTAAAAATATTGGTCGCTAGAATTTAGCTCTGCTATCCACATGACACTTAACATATAGCGACTACCCGGGTACAGTACTAGTCTCAACGCGTCCCCCGGCAGGCCCTGGCCTGGTGACCTCACAGTATCAAGGCCTATTAATTTCCAGCCCGGCCGGGCTGGCGCCGACGCCTGCGGCCCCCTGGCGCGGCCGCCTGACCATGCTGAAAGAGTTTAATAGCGACTACAGATATTCCTTAGGGGTAGTCGCTGCCTGGTACGGGTATTAGCGGAGCGCGCAGCTTCCTCCGTGTCAGACTCGCAGCAGAGCCAAGCGGAGCCAGCGCCAGGCAGCCACACGTTATGGCGCTCCGCACTTCACTGGCGGGCGTGGCGCACCGGCTCGCGAGCGGTGCGGTATGGGCCACGCCCGCTGCCACGCTGCCCACGTCCCTGCTCTTGGGCGGCCTGCTGAGCCGTCCCCAGCGCGCTCGCTCAAACCCCGCAAACCCTACGGAGCTTGGCCGCAGCTTTGCGGCGCAGCCTAGCCCGGTGGAGGTGCGCGCGACTGCCTGGGTGCCTGGCGGCCAACCCCTCCGCCTTGCCCCCCTCTAACGCTCTTTGAGCCCCTGGTGCCGCCGCCCCCTCGCGCCCGGCGCAGGATGAGGACGCCCCCCGCTGGGCGCCGCCGCCGCTGGAGCCGCGCGAGATGGGGCCGCACTCGCGCCGCACCGGCCTGGTCGCGGTGAAGGCTGGCGTGACGCAGACGTGGGACAAGTGGGGCGTGCGCATCCCGCTGACGGTGCTGTGGGTAGACGACTGCCACGTGAGCGCCCCCCCCCTCCCCCCCCCCCGCCTTCACCACTACCAACACCGCCGCCGCCACCGAGAAAGATTAACAGCCATCGCAGCCCGCGTTGTCAGCAGTTTTCAGTCCAGTTCAGGCCGAAGGACGCTCCAAGCGGGCCCGCACAGCGTTCAGGCCATACCATTTACAGTACTACTTTTGCGCTGTATTGGGCCATGTTCCTCACTGCGTAGCACAGCAGACTGCACACAATCCTTCGCGCTCGTCCTGGAGCAAGTACGGCACATAACTCTGCTTGGTGGATGTCGCTATCATACTTCGGGGTGAATGCCTGGACTTTGGGGGCTTCAGTGTGGAGTTGGACTGAGTTCGGGTTCAAATTCGGGTCTTGGACTGAAGCCAGGCATGAGCCGAGTTTCTGCCAGGGGCACCGCGACGCAACCCTCATGGCTTGAACTCACCCCCATAGGCTACTGGCACCTGACACACCACCGTACCGGGTGTCTGGCGCGCTGCCCCCCCCCCCCCCCCCCCCCCCCCCGGACGGCGCACGCTTTGGGGCCGTGCGGCGGGGCGCAGGTGACGCAGGTGAAATCCAAGGCGCGCGGCGACGTGACGGACGCAGTGCAGGTGGGCATCGGCTCGCGGCGGGCCAAGCACATGGCAGGCAAGTGGAAGGGGCTGGTGGGCCACTTCAGCGCGGCGGGCACGGACGTGAAGCGCCACCTCGCGGAGTTCAAGGTCAGCCCGGACGGCCTGCTGCCGCCCGGCGCACCGCTGAGCGCGGCGCACTTTGTGGCGGGGCAGCTGGTGGACTGCACCGGCACCTCCATCGGCAAGGGCTTCCAGGGCGCGATGAAGCGGCACAACTTTTCGGGCGGCCCCGCCTCGCACGGCGTCTCGCTCGCGCACCGCGCGCTCGGCTCCACCGGCGCCTGCCAGGACCCCGGGCGCGTGGAGAAGGGCAAGAAGATGCCCGGCCGCATGGGCGGCAAGCAGGTCACGCTGCAGAACGCGGTGGTGTACAAGGTGCGCCCCCCCACGCGGAAGGGTTTCTGTAAAACCCTAAACCCCATCATGCTGGTGGCCAAACCCTAAAGCCCTGATTGAAGCAGGCTAGGGTCTCCGCCTCACATGGTGGCCGCTCCACTGCCGCGTTGCAGGTGGACGCGGCGCGCGGCCTGCTGTACGTGCGGGGGCTGGTGCCGGGGCACCGCGGCAGCCTGGTGTGCGTGAAGGACGCGCACGCGTACCACGCCGGGGAGCGCAACCACCCCACCAAGGGCATGCGCCCCTTTCCCACCTTCATCGGGCCGCCGCCCGGGGAGGTCTCCGTCATGGACGTCGGCCCCGACCCCTTCATGGACGCCTAGCCGCCCGCCCTTGCCACTCCCTCCTGGCCACGCGCCCAGTGTAATCCAGGAATGTTTCACCGTCTGTGGGCGGCGGCTGCAGGGGGCGCTGCTCGAGGGGTAGCGATTCAACGTGAGCTGTGTGGGAGGCAGAGGGGCTGGAGGAGTAGGTGTGTCAATGTCAATGTATGCGAGGGAGGCGGACGCTTCGCAGGGCTGCGCAAGATGAAGCAACGCCGCGCTACTCGTGTGGGAAGCCGGGCTGGTGGATGGCAATGGTTGCCGCAAATTGCAGTATGAACACTAGCCAGGTGAATTACAGCGTTACGCCGCCACTGATGCAGCGCGCACGCGGACACCCTATCATCGCCTGCAGGTGAGCCCGGGGGGGGAGGGGGGGGGGGGGGGAGGATGACACCACTCTCTGTGAGGATTAGGGACCTGGGCTTCAGAGGACTGCACGCGACGGGCGCCGCCGACCCTGTACGGGGTCACGTAGTCGGGCCTTGCGACGGCTCGCATGTGCGGCTCCTACTGTACTGCCGGGAATAAAAGCTGTAAGAAACTCCAAATTCCACTTCAGGCAGCACTGCGGCGGGGGCGCCTCAGTAGCCACGGTGGAGATCCTCCGCGGAATGACGGCGAGTCGGTTTCCGCGATGCGCGGCAGCCCCCGGCACCGCGGCTCACCACAGGTCGCAGTCGTGGGCCGCCGCTTCCAGGCACACCCGCAGCCTGCCGCGCCGCCAGGTGTCGCTGCGCGGGTTGAGGTACGCCACGTAGATGGCCCCCCCCGCCGTCCTGCACGCCCGCAGGGAGGGCGCACACCCGTCAGCGCAGGGCCGAGTCTACATCCCTCCCCTACCATTCGGCAAAGCGCTCCCACCGCAGCGGTGCACGCCACAACCCCGCCTCTGCCAGGTCCTTTCTCCGAGCATACATACGGGCAGTCACGTCGTCGCGTGGCTTTGCGGACGAGCGCCGTGCGCACCGCAACCCTGAAGAACCCGGCATGTACGGTGCGGGTGACTCTTATGGGCTACCTGTAGCGCCCCGTACTCGTGTGGTCACCCCCGTATGAAACACTCAACGTGCACTCGGCGTGCCATCGATGTAAGGATATATGAACCACACAAATCCCCATGTGGGTACCCAGTGCCTGGTGCGTTTTGCGCAGGTATCCTTACAGTTGGTGCTTCTACGCACGCATTGGATCCGGGTTCGATCCCGCGGAGAAACATATAATATGATATGATATCCCGCAATGTTGGACGACCAGGCCAATGCGGATCGCCACCGAATCCAAGCCGAAACGTTGCTGGAGGAGGTCCTCCATCCTATGGGGGGGGGGGGTGGAGTGTAAGGATATGTACCACACAAATCCCCATGTGGGCACCCAGTGCCTGGTGCGTTTTTGTGAGGATATATCCTATACCCTCACTAGCCTAATCACCATAGCACACGGCGCCTGACGGCATGTAATCATATCATATTCAACCACCACCACAGTGGAATAGCACTGTCTCTCACCACCACGCGCATATTCCCTCACAGTTTTTCGCGGTATCCTTACAACAATCGAGTAGCAGTAGTACTGCCGTACAGCAGCAGCACGGGAGACGGGTACTGCAGTACGCCCGTACGAACAGGGACTTGGCCTTGCAAGAATCAGAGGGCTGCATGCTACGGGGGCAACCCTGTACTGCGGGTACACGTCAGGCAATGCCGACCCTGACGACGGCAATGCCGACCCTAACGGGGGCAGCGCTATGCTGCGGGTTCACGCCAGCCAGCTGGCCTGGTTGTAAGCCTGGTTGTAAGACAGCCAGGTTGTAAGACAGCTGGCCTGGTTCGCCCGGGAATAACGTTGTCAGAATTTCAAATTCTAAATTGCTCTGAGCGCCGGGTTGAAGCGCTCCGCCCGAGGTAGCAGCCACCTCTCTGTCTCACACGTACTACTGCGGGTGCCGGCGCGCCCAGGCATACGAAGCCCCGGATGCAAGACTTTGGGGACTGCCCAGCGGGGCGTTCCCGACTTTGGGGAGTGGAGTAGAGAGGGGGAGGGAGAAAGCGAGGGACGCAATTGCGGGCAGCCTCAGCCACAACGCACGTAATCGCCACCTACGCGCACTTTTCATGCTCGCATACCCAAGGATCCGAAATCACTACGAACCGCCCCTATGCAAAACGGGGTGGCTAAACCTGGAAAAGGGTGGAAACCCTAAAACGGGTGAACGATGGTGTGAATAACGGCGTATTTGAACTACACGGGTCGATACTTATGATCCCAAGCATATGGGTATTGACAGATACTTACAGTATCATAGACAGCATAGGTATTTTCAAGTCGACAGAACAATTTTCTATGTCCTTAACCTACACAAATACCATCACGACTGTATCACGTAGATTTGAAGTGAACGCCTGTCTGCCCGGTACGCACGCCGCGAAGAGCGCACAGGGAACATGGGGTGCGGTGGGAGGCACCAGCCCACCGATCTCGGCCGGGCGTGCGGCTGCGGCCCCGCTCGTAAGCCCGGGCCAGGTTCACGAGGTTCGAGTTTCAGTCAGGGTGGGGCGCTAGGCGGGCGGCTGTGCTTCCATGGGGGTGCGTTGGCACCCGCAGCTCCTTATCGGCGAGTGGGACTGATGCCATGGCGCCGACGCACGCCGGCAGTTGCGCACCAACCGGACACACGCATGATCCAGCAGGGAAAGTGAAGTGCAATTGTACGCGATGTTGCACACGGGCAGTTTGCAACCACGCGGCTTGCGATTGGCGCTTAGGGCAGGTCTATGGGGTGCGCATGCGGGCGGCTGGGGCGGCGCACCAGGTGGCGGCGCCCTGCTGGGAGCGCAGCCGCCACAGCGCCGAGGCGCGGCAGAGGCAGCTGGCGCCCCGGGAGCCGACGCCCCCGCAGCCGTCGGCGGTGGCCACGCCCAGGTCGCCGAGGTCGCCGGTACGGGCGGGGCTGCCGCTTGGGGCTGCGATGCGGGCGCCGGCGAGGGGGCGGCCCTTCCCCAGCGGCTGCAGCAGCGCGCGCAGGTGGGCGGCCGGCGGCCCCGCGCGGGTGGGCGCCACCGCGCGCCAGGCCAGCGTGCAGGGAGCCGGCGGCTCGGCGCCCGCGGCCGCCGCTGGCTGCGGGTGGCGCCAGACGGGCGCCCCGGCGGGGTGCAGCAGCCTTAGGGCGGCGGCGGAGCGCAGGACCTGCCAGCTGCGCAGCCCGGCAAGGGACGAAGGGACGAAGGGGGGGGGGGGGGTTAGTTTCAAGCCCGAGACAGCGCTCCGCATGCGCTCATACAATACATCCAAAGGTGACACAAAACAGGGACACAGCGCACATATTCCTTACTTGTTTCACGCGAGACAAAAGGGTCAATGCAAGCTCCCCATTTTGGGAATGCTTTGCGTTGAGCTGTTCAAAAGTAAGGTGAACGCTATTTTTACACTTATTCAGCAATCAAAGATACTACTTGTAATACTACACATGTATGCATTCCGCGATACTCTGATCCACAAAACGAAATGGTATTTGGGATGCCATTCCTGTGCGTTCCTCCTACTAGTGTAGTAGTGGTAAACTTGTCATCAAAAACCTACAACTGCCCCTGAAACCTGCCTCACGGTGATTTAGGGTTTATGGGTTAAGGGTCAACCTCCAATTAGTCTAAAACCCTGCCTGAATTCCAAACCCTCAAACTGAACGAAACAAAAAACTTAAATCCCCACCCCTACGCAGGGAGGAGCCGAGCAGATGACCCACATTACAGCGAGGGGGGGGGGGGGGGGGAGGGGGCTGAGATGTTTCAGACCTGTCGGTGCGCGGGAGCAGCAGGGCGGAGCCCGCAGCCTGGCCGCGCGCTGTGGCGGCCGCGGCCCCGGCGTCGGTGTCGGGGTAGTCGCGCGGGAAGGCCGCCACGCCGGCCGCCTCCGCCACCCACTCCCACTCCCTGCCCCGCCGTGATCCCAGCGAGGGCGGGGTGTCACATCCAGAGGTGTCACCGCACATCCACCATCTGCACATATCATGTTGCCATATATTGACATGCCGCGCGGCCACGCTGTTGAGCTCGCGGTACACTACAGGGACGAGTATCGATTTGACGCCTCCTTCCCCACCCTGGGAGAGAAGAAAACTATACTTACCTTGAAAAGTATCAGAACACGCCACGACTACCATACAAATCTTCCGATCGGATGCTTCACAAGTCAACAATCACTGTTGTCCGGACCCGCAAAACAGGCTGAAACTTAGGGGTACATATGAAGGATTACATCTGGCGCTAAATCGTGTTGCATTCCTACAGGTGCCGCCGCGTAGTAACAAGAGCGCTGCGAATAAGCACCTGCCCTGCGTGCCAGAGACCGGTCTTGTGGGCGAGTCGCGGCACACAGATGTAACCTACGAGAGAAGTAGTCGCCAATCGGTGACATAACTGCGGCCCGGTGCTCGGGCGATCTGCCCGTCCAGCATGTTAGTTGACGTTACATGTGCACAACCAGCGGGTCCACAAACCCTATAGCCCTAAAATACATACTTATCACAACTCTGAAGCACACCTGATGAGCGCGCTCGCGACCTTCGAAACCCTTATTTCAGATCAATTCCCTAGTCAGCGCACCTGAGCCCAACAGCGTGCAGGCCGGACATGACGAGCTCCTGCGCCGGAGAGGGGGGGGGGGGGGGGGGGTGTTCAGCAAAAAAATTGGCTGGGGGTTGGGCGCGGCAGCGCTGCCGCGGCGGCGCACCTGCCAGAAGACCCGCACCCACCCGGCCGGCAGGATGAGCGACCAGCCGCCGCAGCCCGGGGCCGCCGCCCGCTTGACGAGGATGGCGGGGCACGCGGAGGGTGGGGGCGCTGCGTGGCTCGCGGCTGCGGGCTCCGTGCTGAGGTGGAGACTCTGCACTCAAAAGGGCGGGGGCATAGCGGGGGGGTGGGGGGGGGGGGGGGGGGGGGGGTGCTCGGACACAGAGAGAAATACAGCAGAAGGGGGTGGGGTCTGGTAGGCCCAATACCAAGAAAACATATGACCCCTTCAAGATAATATGTGGTCTGACAGCAGTCACTGTGTACATTGCTTGGCGCATGATTATCGATGTCTTTGCCCCCCCCCCCCCCCCCCCCCCCACCCACCGGTGTGCAAGACGAGAGGGAGCGATAATGCAGTCAAAAGCGATCCGAATGACCAACTGTGGAGTGATGTGGCGCAATGCTGTGGAAAACAGTTCATCGTTTCATGTATCCACGTGAAAGCAATCGACCAAGCGGTGCATCGTGGTAACGGGAGCATGACCGCGCGTAGACGTGTTTCGAGCATATGTACCAAGCTGTTAAACCCTAAAGTCTAAATTATGCATAGACAGCGACACTACCTCTATACTGAACACTTGGGGCCCCTCCCCCCTGTTTATGAAGGGGTAGGTTGATAATAGGGGTAAGAAATAAAGCACTAACACGCTTGTTTATGGTCCCCTCCCCGCTGTTCACCATAGGGGTGGGTTCACTATAAGGGTATTCATTATAGAGGTAGCGTCACTGTACAGCCAATCCCGAGGGTACCAGTAGGTTGCTTCAATTCGCATTTATACTCGTGTGGGCCGACACCGGGACAGGTGGAGCCGACCTTTCGTGGCCAGTGCCGGGTATTTTGATGGCAGTGTTGCAGACGGTGATCCAACAGTGATGGAAATTCCATCACTGGCCTCCAATTAGTCTTGCGAATGCTTTGGCAATTCGCCCCTAATTATGATTGTAACGGACAAACAGAGCGTCGTCTACCCAGGGCTTTCCGTAACTGGATTGCTGCCTAAATTCGACGATTCGTTTTTGAATAATGGCCGGCGTAGAGATGCAGCAAAGACTTTGCCGGTGCCAGTCCAATCCCGGGGGCGGGAAAACGCCAGGAGCATGCTCCAACTCTTGAACCGGATGGCAAACCAGGCGCGGAATCAAAGCCCTGAGTCAAGCCCTATTAAAGCCCTAAACATTGGGCTGACATATCAACGGGTAGAGCGCCCACCTTTCTGCGGGCGAGCTGCCGGCTGCGCGACACGGCGGCCTCCGGTTGCGGCGGCGCGGAGCCGCCCGCCAACAGCTCGCCGACGACCGCGGCGCTGCTTGTGGCCGCGGTGACCTCCTGCCCGGGGGCGCGTGGGTCCGGCAGCCGTACGGCAAAGGCGGCGCCTGCCTCCACGCTGGGCGCGGCACCTTTCACAGCACGCATGAGTGGCCGGTGGATTTCTTCGGGTTTGCGGAGTGGACAAATTGGCAATTCGTGTAGTCTGACACATCGGCAGTCACTACCCCTAGAAAACCCTAAAACCCATAGTCGCATGATGTGGCCAAAGGAGTACACTGCGACGCGGCTGATAGCCACATCACGGGTGCGGGCACAACCACTCTTCAACAACGTGCGTGCCATCAATGCCCTTTCTGGCTCACTTTCACGGAGTTAATACAAATTTACGAACGCTACGCCGGCACCCCGATTTCCACTTTTAGCATTATCGCCAAAGCACGACGGCACCCGTATCCCCGCAGCAAACGCGCCGTTTAAACGTTGTCATGTACATGTGCCGCAAGTGCGGAAAGGCGCAACAAAACTGAAGCACTTAATCACGTGGCGGAGGTTGGCATGTCTGTGAAGGGTCAAATCGATGGGGTGTGAAAGCAACGAACCTGTGCGGCGGTGGTGGTGGTGTGAGTGTGTTGGTGGGCAAAAGGGCAGGAGGGCGGGGGGAGGTGGGGGGGGGGACCTGCGGCCTCGACCTCCTCCGCCAGGCGGCACAGCGCCGAGCCG
Source organism: Tetraselmis striata (assembly GCA_006384855.1). NCBI lineage: Eukaryota > Viridiplantae > Chlorophyta > Chlorodendrophyceae > Chlorodendrales > Chlorodendraceae > Tetraselmis > Tetraselmis striata. The sequence continues at coordinate 75,349 of VCJN01000763.1, forward strand.
CTGCCGCCGCTCGCGCACTTGCGTAGCACCCGGGCCAGCAGCTCCCCCGCCCGCCCGCCGCGCACCTCGAGCCGGCGCAGGTGGGCGCGCTGGCGCTGCACAGACACGCCGGTGCCTGCGCCGGGGGAGGGGGGGGGGGGGGGGGGTCATTTCGGGGTGAGGACGGATGATGTCAGCAGCGGGGGGTGAGTCGGGCAGCAGCATGCGGCCCTGCGCGGCGGGTGCGGCAGTGGCTGCGCGAGCTCGGATGTGGGTAGGGTTTACATGGCTAGGTTTACCACCACAGACCCCCTCACCCCGCGTCACCCGTGTCGCCCCGCAAGCACCTCAAGCAGGTTCCGCTTTCCGTCCGGCTGCTCTACGGGCGCCGACGCACCAACAGTTGCAGCACAGTGCCCGCCTTTTGACCACCCGCCAGAAGAAAGTGAATGTGCTCAGAAAGTGAATAAGGTCCGTTAGGTCCCCCCCCCCCTCCCCCAACACACATACAGCCAAGCCCTCTGCGTCTTTGCAGGCAGCCCTCCCGGGGGCTGGTGTTGGAGACGGCAGGCGGAGCTTCGGGGCGGCCGTCTCACCAGCGGCAGCAGCCAAGAGGGCGGCCTCCCCAGCGTCGCAGGCGGAGCAGTGGAGCCACAGCAGGCAGGCGCCGTCGCCGCCGCCGGGCGCGGCGGCAGACAGACGGTCCGCGGGCATCGGCAGCCAGGCGAGGCGCGCCGGCCCGATGGCGCCGGCGGGCCACTTGCTTGGTTCGTGCAGCATGATCGGCTGCTCCGCAAGCGGATCGCGCGCCGGGCCGCCCTGAGGGTCGCTGCAGCAAACACCGCGGGAGATGGCACTCAGTTGCGGGTGCAGCCCCGCGGCCATCCCCGGGCACGAAGCATCGCAAATATAAAGCAAAGGTGCCGACGCACCTGTATGAGTCCGTAGGATAAGCATCAAATTGGGCTGGCATGCAGCCTATAGGATCGTTCACACTAGGCAAGGCAGGGTCTTATCTGCGGTGTTCTTACTACCGCGCCGGCAATCGTATACACCACCAATTCATTCTCAATATACATATGCATTGCCATTATACATGTGCAGGGGGGAGAGAAGGGGGGGGGGAGAGACCTGTCATGCATACCGCCGTTTCATTCAACTGGTCGTGCCTAAGCTATGTGTCACCAGTACCAGTACCAGTGTGAATTACAAAAAGGGCAATTCCCCATAATTGGAAAATCAACACAGCAAGGCGCCTAAAAGCGGCCCGCATCCCGCCTAAGGCAGGATGGATGAGTGATGCGCACACGGTTCAGAGTCCGGGCCACGCGTGCACGTGTGTGTGTGGGTGATCCTCGGACGTGCTGTGCAGCTTCAGCAACGGGATGGCAGATGTGTCACCAGTAGGTATCACTGTGTACGTAACACCTCATTGTATGTGCATACATGTGCATACACACAAATGTCTTTGTGTGTGCACGTACATGCGCATGCTGATTACTACTGCATCACACCCGACAGAAGCCATGCACATGCATCCCGCGCAGCGAGACACTGATTGGCGCACATTTCAGAGCGTGCGGGGCCAGATGTACACGAGTCTGTATCATATACACACATATATGTATACCTATATATACCTATATATCTATTAACATAACATATACATATACATATAGGTGTTATACATATACATATACATATACATATACATATACATATACATATACATATACATATACATATACATATACATATACATATACATATACATATACATATACATCACTGCGGATCAGTACTGCAGTGACAGGGATCCGGTCGATGCCCCGCAGAGCTTACGGATGCGGCGCGCACGGGGGCCCGCGCGGCGCCCCATCCGCTGCGCCCAACGCACCTGACGGCGCCCAGCACGGCGCGCAGCTCCAGCAGCGGCCCGCGCAGCAGCAGCGGCAGGTGGTACGACGCGTCGTGAAGCACCCCGCCCGCGCTCAGGCGGTGCGCGATCGCCTTGCGGCCGCGCCCGCGGCCCGGCGCGCCCAGTGCCAGCCTGCCAGTACCCGGGGAGGCGAGCATCACGTGACCGCTGGGAGCAAACGGTGACAGAGAGCAGCTGTGCAAGTACGCGGACCATGGAACAGAATACAGAAAGGGCGGCCAGCAGCGGATGCCAATGCCGCGCAGCCGCCGCCTGGCTGCGTGCACCCCCAGGTGCACGGGTTGCCGGCGCCCTCTCCACCCTCTCTTTCCCTAGGCGGATATACACCCGCACTTCCACAGATGTGGCGGAGACCGCGAAGGCGTATCATATGTACCCCAATGCGGGCATTGCGATGCCCTGTGCCGCCCTGCTTGTGTTCAAAACCTTCTGATCGTGTTGGATTCGCAATTCAGGTCCTTGCACATTCAAACAATCGCGCATAATTTGATCCGAATGCCAGGGGGGGGGGGGGGGGCTCACATGTGCCCCCAGAGGGTGACCATCTCCATTCGCTTTGCGTGCCACACGTGCGTCTCCAGCTGCCGCGTGCTGCCCTCCGCGGGCAGGCTGTCGCCCTCAGCCGCCCCCCGGCGCAGCCACTCGCGCTGCCAGGGCTCCCGGCGCCGCAAAGCCCCGTCCGAGCTGACCCCCGTGGCGTCCGCCGCAGCGCTCTCGTCCGCCGCGACGGCCAGGCGCCCCGCCCTGCGGCGTGCCGCGCGGCAGGGCGGGGCGGCCGCGGCACCCCGCCTCGCGCGGAGCCGCCTCCTCGCCGGCCGCTGGTGCCTCGATGCGCCGCCGCTTGGCTGCCAGCACCTCATTGGGGCGGCGCCGCGTTTTGTGCGGGCGGTGGCTCGTGGCACGCCTGCCGCCGCAGGAAGGGCAGGGGTGGGCTGAGCGTGGTGGACTGTGTGTGGCAGGGGGGAGGAGGTGAGGGCGGCGGGTCGCGACGGGGATGCCCCGGCATGGCTGGGGGTTGCAATGAGTGCCGCAGGCCGCACCTGCGGAGGTGGCGGGGCAGCGCAGTCTGGCCCCAGGGCTTGCCCGAGGCTTTGATGGCGCTGGAGAGGGCATCCAGCTGCGGGAAGCGGGGCAGCGACCAGGGGGCTGAGGAGGGTGAGGTGGATACGAAAGGGGCAGCAGCGCAGCTGCCTTTACAGCGGGTGCTCCGCCATGCAGGCTGTGGCGGCGCAGGGGGGCTCTCTTGGTTCTCGTGTGCTCGTGAATGATACTGCGTGTGCTGGGGGGCATAGCTGCTTCCCCAATTTGGAGGCGGAGATGTCTTAAACCGCCTGTGGCTCTAGGTAAGGTTTCTCTCTCCCTCTCGCTCACTCTCTCTCTCCCCCCCCCCCCCCCCTCTCTCTCTCTCTACCTCTCCCCCTTTCTCTTTCGCTCGCTCGCTCGGCTGCGTGCACTGTCTAGTCCTGGGGATGTATAGGTGACGTTGCGGCGGCGGAGCCCACTGCGTGGCGATGTAGGAGCCAGAGTAGAGGGGCCTGAGTTTATGAGCTGCTACCCGTAGACTGGAAACGCGCGACTGCTACCAGTGGGCTCCTCGGACGAATCCATAATACACGCAGCGCTCTGGGAGCAGTGACAGAAGTGCTGGCCGCTTGTCACTGTGCCGGCTGCCGATGGTGCGTTCATATCTGCCACCGCTTCAACTCAAGCGGAGGCGGTGAGTCGGGTTATCGTATGGGGTTCTGCGCCGGCGGGTTGGGCGCGACCTGGGAGAGGGAGTCGCAAGATGGGACGAGGGAGTGTTTGCTTGGGCGCGGAGGGTGGGGGTGGGGGGAGGGGGTTCAAACCTCGGCCTGTCGAGCTTCCACAAACTGGCGGAGGTCCAGCACGCGCGGCAGCTGCGACGACGCCTCGAGCGCTGCCGGGTTATCCTGCGCCATGTTGCCTCCTATTTCTTCGGCAGTCGGCGGTGTACCGGGCTTGAGAGACGGCCAGAGCAATGTGGAAATTATCCCCCCCAGTAAGGGCGGAGCTGCACGGCGGAGCCAAACTGTTCATGAGCATGGGTTGTTGACGCTCCGAATGGTTCCTGTGTTGCTGAGCACCTGACGCGCGTGTTCGACATCACTGACTGTGGCGGCTCCTGCTGGAGCTCACGCTCCGTACGCCGGGTACTGGTGTGAATTACAAAAAGGCCAGTAACAAATGCACCCCTAAGAAAAGCAGTACCAAAAGATCAACAGTAATCTAGGCTAGGATCTCTGGCCTCCTGCTTGATATCAATAGGGCTGTCCGAAATGGATTCGCAATACAGCTACGGTGTATATGTTAGTTTTCTTTCAGTAAATTCCAAATAATATCACGACATTTCATACATTTTTTTCAATTTTATTCTTTTCTAATTACCGAACTTCTTCCATCCTAATATACCGGTGAGTTCATATCCGCCTCCCAACCTCACACACGCATGCATGCCAAACGCTCAGCGCATCACCCCGTGTTCGCCCCCCCCCCCCCCTCTTGCTGCGACAATCACCGGTAGCGACCCGGATCACGCAGCGGCGCCTTGCGGCTGCGCAGGGATGTGGCGCATGCCAGCGACATGAACCGCGTGCGCTGTAGCCCGACCCAGGCGGGGTTGTTGGCGTCTGCGGGCGACGATGAGGTGGTCAAGATCTGGCAGCTTCATGCGTGAGAACCACCTTACTCCCCCCCCCCCCCCCCCCCACGCTAGCTCAATAGCAAGCTAAATAGCTCCAGGGAGACCGGGACGGCCCACGGGTGCATGGCGCACTCATGAATAATGGATGCAGCTAATGTTTGTAATGCTCTGTTTGGCCATGTGTTATAATCCTTAATGCCACTCCAAGGCGCAACTTCAACCTTCACAATCACTTCGGGCCGTCAATGGCAGTGGTCCTTTTGTGCTGAATGTAACCATCATCCATTGGAGCGCAAAACAGGGGCCAAAACATGGCTCAACTATGGATGCTCATGGCGGCCATTAAAAACACGTGCACTACTGCTGCACAATATACATACAGCTGAAGTATTTGAAGTATATCTGTTTATGAAAGACTTGTACACAAGACTTCATGGTCCCAGGAACAGTGGTGGGCCAAAGTTGCCGGTGTGGAAGGCAAAGCTGGCTGCCGCGCCCCCGTCGGCACTGGCGCCCAAGATGAGGACGTACCCAAGCGGTCGGAACCAAGCCTCCACAAACCGCAGGCTCCAACAGGCGCGCAGGTTTGCAGCAAGGTGGAGGACGTTGGCATGCAGCAGTACCGGACTGAGCAGTCACCAGTACTCGCCCGCCCACATCCCGCCAGAAGTCAGGGAGCGGGTTTTGCGGTCGGCATAGACCTTTTGATATTTATCAGCAAGCTTCGATTGCTCTGAAATCCGTGTGTGAATATCCTGAACATTTGCAACTATGTTGTGTGCATCTTGGTTGGCAGTAGCAATCAGGTGAGGTGGTGTCATCACCTAAACCGCCTCATGCCATAAACCGCCTCAAAAGGGGCACACAATTAGGGCACTCAGGCTACAGTAGGGGGCCACGGCACCCGAGCCAGAAAACGGGGGGGGGGGGGGGGGGGGGGGGGGGGGGGGGGGGGGGGGGGGGCGTCCGTGTTGGTGTCCTGGGCCGGCTGCGCTCATCAAGCAGGTACCGCCATGCCTCAGGACAATGAGCCTGAGCCCATGGCGCCGGTAGCCCCAGCTGGCTGGTATTAGGTTTACACATCGTGTATTAATACAAGCTCCCCATCTTTGGTCGGGCTCTGGGTGCGAGACCCAGGCCGACCGACGCAGCTCCTAAGATTGCTCTTAGAGTGCAGGCATTGACTAGAACCCGGTTAGTGGTGAGCCAGTCTCCCAATCGCTTGAGTAACCGTCTACACACAGTACTTGCTGCTGACTTGCATATGCCCGCAAGATGACTCCTAAAGTAGACACTTTTATAATGTCACTGTATGAAACAATAACAGTAAATGTAGTATTGCTCGTGCTTGCACGACTTGCGGAGTCACATCTCATGGCGGTACTCGTATATGCCGCCATTGAGCCATGCCAACATGTACCTCCTCGTGTTGCATGTGTAGAGGGCTGACTATCTACCGGGCACAGCGAATATACGGCACATTATACTGCTCTTTTGTGTTCGGTGGTGCTGCATATTATCACGCATTTTTCGGTCAGCATGCATGCCCTAAAATACTGCCACGTTTTATCGCTGCGGGTGACCCAGCTGGCAGATTGCAACTTGCACGTCTTGATGCCACTCAGCTCTGAGGCAAACGAGCGCGATGATACGGTAGCGAGCGGACAGAGTTTTTGCAAAGATGTTCCAACGGTGATGATAAAGGACGGTTTTAGGCGGACTATATAAAGCAAGTCATTGCCGGTGGGATAATTGACGTAATCCTCTAGGAGAGTACCTTACAACTGCCGGGCGGTACACGGCACTATAAGAGTACCCCATGCATTTGGCAGAAGCGTGCGAGTCGCAGCAGATTACTGGGATGCACTCCCACACGGTGTGGGGAAAATGTTTTGGCGGATTGGAGCGACGGATGTAGAATGCGCCTGCGTTCGAGGGCCGTCGTCGCAGGCAGGGCTGCTGTTGTAGGGCTCATCCGCTCTTTTGTCACGCAGACTCTACACGCCATAGTTGGTCCGCCTGTCCCAATGGGGTTGGGGGCGCAGGTAGGAGGGGATTCGGTGTCAGTCTGGCATAATTCAGTAGTGTCATGAGTGGTCAAACTGTGAGGAGAGGATTGTTTGTTGTTGCTTGGGGGCGTACAAAGTAATATTCTGGGGGGTCTGGATTTATGAGGGCGAGGTGGGGGTGGCAAAGGTGCGTGTGTGTGTGTGTGTGTGCGTGTGTGTGCGTGTGTGTGCGTGTGTGGGTGGTGGTGTTCGGGGTGGGGGGGGGGGGGGGGGGGGGGGGGGGGGGGAGGGGGGCGAAGATTGCATTGGTTGCGTGATCTCGGAGGTGGGGAGGCTGGGTCGCCGGCAGGTGCGCACTGTGGTATCAGGTTGGTGAGAGCGCTCCAGCTGGGGGGTACTGATCCCGTCAGCTGGTTTTCCTGAAGTTGCCTGGATATATTGGGAAAGAAGGGGGTGGGCAGAGCAGCATGAGGGAAGCCACAGGCAGACTGGTGCCATGCACTAAAGTCGCACATCCACTACGGGGGGCTGTGCAAGGGGGTGGGTAGGGTGAAGGGCGGGAGGGGGGCTTACAGTTCCGTCAGCCCGGTGAGTGCGCTCCAGCTGGGCGGCAGCGGCCCTGTCAGCTGGTTGGTGGAAAGCCGCCTGAATGCATAGGGGGAAGGGGGGAGAGCAGCGTGAGGGAAGCCACAGGCAGACTGGTGCCAAACGGAACACGCCCATCCATCGTGTGATGAGCGGGAGAGGGGGAAGGGGCGCTCTGTGAGGGTCATGACCACCAGCAGACGGGCACCACACACAATGCCGAGGAAGCTGTATTCCTCTGTGTTCCACTTTTGTCGGATAATCTGTATCATCTGCAAGACTATGCCTTGAGGTAAGGTGGGGTGTCATGCGCTCAGGTGTGGGCTGGCAGGGCAGGGGGTGGAGGGGGGCGTACAGTTCCGTCAGCCCGGTGAGTGCGCTCCAGCTGGGCGGCAGCGGCCCTGTCAGCTGGTTTTCATGAAGGTACCTGAATGAAAGGGGGAAGCGAGGAAGGGGGGGGGGGGGGGGGGGGGGGAGGGGCTCTCTGTGAGGGTCGCAATCACCAGCAGACGGGCACCATACACAATGTCGAGGAATCTGTTCTGCTGTATTCATCTGCATTCCATTTACTGCCGGATAATATGTATCATCTGTAAGACTATGCCATGTGGAAAGGTGTGGGGTGGCAGGGCAGAGGGAGGGGCGCGTACAGTCTGTACCCGGTGAGTGTGCTCCAGCTGGGCGGCAGCGGCCCTGTCAGCTGGTTGGTGTAAAGCCGCCTGAATGCAAGGGGGGAAGGGGGGAGAGCAGCGTGAGGGAAGTCACAGGCAGACTGGTGCCAAACGCAACACGCCCATCCACCATATGATGCTGGGGAGCGGGGAGGGGCGCTCTGTGAGGGGTCGCAATCACCAGCAGACGGGCACCATACACAATGTCAAGGAACCTGTTTTGCTGTATTCGTCTGTATTACATTTACTGTCGGATAATATGAATCATCTGTAAGACTTTGCCTTGAGGTAAGGTGGGGTGCCATGAGCTAAGGTACCGGCTGGCAGGGCAGAGAGAGGGGGCGTACAGCTGAGTCAGCCCGGTGAGTGTGCTCCAGCGGGGCGGTAGCTGCCCTGTCAGCTTATTCTCTCGAAGCGACCTAAATGAAATGGGCGGGGGGAGGGGAGAGGGGGGGGGGGGGGGGGGCACCGTGAGGGTCGCGATCACCAGCAGGCGGGCACCATACACAATGTCGAGGAATCTGTTCTGCTGTATTCATCTGCATTCCATTTACTGCCGGATAATATGAATCATCAGTAAGTGTCTGCCATGAGCCAAGGTGTGGGGTGGCAGGGCAGAGGGGGGTGCCCACAATATGTTCAACCCGGTGAGTGCGCTCCAGCTGGGCGGCAGCGGCCCTGTCAGCTGGTTGGTGGAAAGCCGCCTGAATGCATAGGGGGAAGGGGGGAGAGCAGCGTGAGGGAAGCCACAGGCAGACTGGTGCCAAACGTAACACGCCCATCCATCGTGTGATGAGCGGGAGAGGGGGAAGGGGCGCTCTGTGAGGGTCATGACCACCAGCAGACGGGCACCACACACAATGCCGAGGAAGCTGTATTCCTCTGTGTTCCACTTTTGTCGGATAATCTGTATCATCTGCAAGACTATGCCTTGAGGTAAGGTGGGGTGTCATGCGCTCAGGTGTGGGCTGGCAGGGCAGGGGGTGGAGGGGGGCGTACAGTTCCGTCAGCCCGGTGAGTGCGCTCCAGCTGGGCGGCAGCGGCCCTGTCAGCTGGTTTTCATGAAGGTACCTGAATGAAAGGGGGAAGCGAGGAAGGGGGGGGGGGGGGGGGGCTCTCTGTGAGGGTCGCAATCACCAGCAGACGGGCACCATACACAATGTCGAGGAATCTGTTCTGCTGTATTCATCTGCATTCCATTTACTGCCGGATAATATGTATCATCTGTAAGACTATGCCATGTGGAAAGGTGTGGGGTGGCAGGGCAGAGGGAGGGGCGCGTACAGTCTGTACCCGGTGAGTGTGCTCCAGCTGGGCGGCAGCGGCCCCGTCAGCTGGTTGGTGTAAAGCCGCCTGAATGCAAGGGGGGAAGGGGGGAGAGCAGCGTGAGGGAAGTCACAGGCAGACTGGTGCCAAACGCAACACGCCCATCCACCATATGATGCTGGGGAGCGGGGAGGGGCGCTCTGTGAGGGGTCGCAATCACCAGCAGACGGGCACCATACACAATGTCAAGGAACCTGTTTTGCTGTATTCGTCTGTATTACATTTACTGTCGGATAATATGAATCATCTGTAAGACTTTGCCTTGAGGTAAGGTGGGGTGCCATGAGCTAAGGTACCGGCTGGCAGGGCAGAGAGAGGGGGCGTACAGCTGAGTCAGCCCGGTGAGTGTGCTCCAGCGGGGCGGTAGCTGCCCTGTCAGCTTATTCTCTCGAAGCGACCTAAATGAAATGGGCGGGGGGAGGGGAGAGGGGGGGGGGGGGGGGGGGGCACCGTGAGGGTCGCGATCACCAGCAGACGGGCACCATACACAATGTCGAGGAATCTGTTCTGCTGTATTCATCTGCATTCCATTTACTGCCGGATAATATGAATCATCAGTAAGTGTCTGCCATGAGCCAAGGTGTGGGGTGGCAGGGCAGAGGGGGGTGCCCACAATATGTCCAACCCGGTGAGTGCGCTCCAGCTGGGCGGCAGCGGCCCTGTCAGCTGGTTGGTGGAAAGCCGCCTGAATGCATAGGGGGAAGGGGGGAGAGCAGCGTGAGGGAAGCCACAGGCAGACTGGTGCCAAACGTAACACGCCCATCCATCGTGTGATGAGCGGGAGAGGGGGAAGGGGCGCTCTGTGAGGGTCATGACCACCAGCAGACGGGCACCACAAACAATGTCGAGGAATCTGTTTTGCTGTATTCATCTATATTGCATTTACTGCCAGATAATATGTATCATCTGTAAGACTATGCCATGTGGGAAGGTGTGGGGTGGCAGGGCAGAGGGGGGGGCGTACAATAGGTCCAACCCGGTGAGTGCGCTCCAGCTGGGCGGCAGCGGCCCTGTCAGCTGGTTGGTGGAGAGCCGCCTGAATGCATAGGGGGAAGGGGGGAGAGCAGCGTGAGGGAAGCCACAGGCAGACTGGTGCCAAAGGTAACACGACCATCCACCATATGATGCTGGGGAGAGGGGAGGGGCGCTCTGTGAGGGTCATGACCACCAGCAGACGGGCACCACACACAATGCCGAGGAATCTGTTGTGCGTATTCATCTGCATTGCATTTTCTGTCGGATAATCTGTTTCATCCTTGAGAGTATGCCATGAGCGCAGGTGTGGGCTGGCAGGGCGGAGGGGAGGGGGGGGGGGGGGGGGGGGGGGGGTTCGTACAGTCTGTCCAACCCGGTGAGTGCGCTCCAGCTGGGCGGCAGCGACCCTGTGAGAGCTTTGCCATTCAGATCCCTGAATCAACGGCGTTACAGGAGATTTCTGAGCAGTAAGCAGGCGGCAGTCCCTGCTGCATGCCCCAGCCAGGGAGATAACGGGAAGCGATGCGGCGGGTTGAAACATAAGCCACCATCAGGTGGGAGCAGCAGTGGTGGGACCCTACACGCTGACCACCACCCCCTCGCCGTCACATTCGACGCCCTCAAAGTCACATGCGGTGTACCCTTCCTGACGCCAACTTGCCAGCTGGCTCGGATTTGACTGCGCCAGCTGCCTCAAGACAGTAGTCTGAATCCGTCGCAAATCCCGCTGGCACGCATCATCCGCCCCTAGCAGTGAGGCCTCGGATGAGGACGCCAATCCGCTTGACAAGCCAATCACGGCGGTGCTGCTGCCCGCCACCTCGCCGTAGCTCAGTGTTACCTGGCCGCTCCGCCTAAGAGTAATCCAGAATGAGCTCCGCTCATTGGTGGAGCCAAAGTGCTTCATGTTGTGGTAGATCACAGCAAAGGTGTCCAGTGTCTGCAGGTACTTGATGCTGGACACACTGTCGGGCACGAAGTCGGTGAAGAGGCCGGAGATGCGCGGCAGGCGGCTGTGGGCACCAGCAGGGTCAAAGCTCTGACTATCACCCTCGCCAAAGGTGAGGTAGCCATTGCTCCCCACGAATACGCTGTCGTAGCGCTTCCCGTAGAAGGGGAAAGTGAAGCCTGCAGAAAACGCCACCTGCTTGAAGGAGTCATCGCCAAGGGACAGGGAGACATCCCCACCCACTCCCGGGGCTGCCCAGCAGGGCGACTTGGTGATGGCATACATGGGGCTGTGGAAAGTGATGCTGTTGCCGGAGAGGGCACTTGGAGCCAGGCTGCCCGTGTTAAAAACTTGAAAGGGGGTTGGGGTGGGGGCTGGTGTAGGTGCCGGTGTAGGTGCCGGGGTGGGGGCTGGAGTAGGTGCCGGTGTAGGTGCCGGGGTGGGGGCTGGAGTAGATGGCGAGATGGAGGCTGCATCATTGCTGGTCGGGTCAGAGGGGACGGGTATCAGAAAGTCAGCCAGGTCTGATTGATACATGGACAGCCGGGTGAACACTGGCGGCAGGTTGGTATTCCCCGAGCAGTCCTCGGCGCCAAATGACAGTACGCCCACGCCGACGTCCTCCGCGTACGTCTCGCCCGCCACAATGAGCGGCCCGCCGGAGTCGCCCTTGCAAGTGTTGTCACCAAATCCACCAGCGCACATCATGTCCTCCAGGAGCCAGTCCTCGCCCACGCCCTGCATCTCGCTGTACATCGGCTGGCAGTTCTCGTTCGGGTGGTATGGAAGCTGGGCAACCTTCAGCTTGTCCGCCGGGTTGCCGCTACCGTCCAGCCCCCACCCCACAAAGGTGAGGCCACGATGACGCCAGAGCTCTGGCTGCGCGCGTACATTTAGCAGTGGCTTGGTCATTGGGCGCTCCAGGATGAGCAGCGCAAGGTCGCCACCCTCGCTAGTGACGCGCCGCCATGAAGGATGGAGAATTGTTCTCATTGTCCGGTAGGTTTCCAGACTGGCAAGTTGCCTTTCTTCGTCACTGCATGTCTCATCGCACTCCCACCCCATGACTACCAGGGGTTCGTACACGGCGGCACCGGGTTTTGCGCGGTCGTCCAGGCAGTGCGCGGCAGTCAGGATCACGGTGGGTGCGATGAGAGCGCCAGCACAGAAGTGGTCCCCTGTGTTGGGGTCACGCAGGGAGGCCATGTAGGGGTAGCGCTTGGGGTTGTCGTAGCGCCCGCCCACGATGTGATCTGAACATGAGCGCACAGTCAGATACGAAATACGATCACTATTGACAAGGCTGAACCTAGCTGATGCGATGCTGTAAACCGCGGATCGTTGAGGCCACCATGCCTTTTCGGGCAAGAACTGTCAGAGTTGCACGGCAACCACTGACACAGCCACAACGTACTCGACCACCGTCACAGCAATTGCACACCAGTGAGGCGGAATAGATGCAGGTAAACGGCAAAGAGCTTGGATGAGGACAAGCTGACATCTTGCACACTGATCATCCCGCGAAGTGGGCCAACGATTCGGCCATTGAAAAAAGCCTTGGGCTGGACTCTGCCAGCCATCCCATATTTCGAATAGGGACATAAAGGTTGCCATTTTAACGCGAGATCAGGCTGGAAAAAAAAAACCTAGGGTATACAGTTAAAGTACTACGAGAAGCCGTGAGCCCCCAGGCCGCGCTCAAACACACACACACACACACACACACACACACACACACACACACACACACACACATGCACGTGGTCCCCAGAGAAAAGACAAGGGGGAGGAGCTCTGAAGCTCACCGTCAACCCCTTCTACTGAGTTTGAATCGCTGCCTGGGAAGAAGCCACGCGCGACGCCCGGCCAGTGGGACAGAAGCAGGGAGAGTGCCAGCACCCCCGCGGCGACGCTGCGGAGAAGCAGCTGCCGCCGGTGACGGCAGGCTGCGGCTGCGCGGGCCATGGTCACAGTCGCGCCGCCTCCGGTTGCCTCTGTGTTACGAAAATGAACAGCGAGCATGCTATCAGCAGACGCACCTGGGTACTGCACCCGTACTCGTAGGGGGTTGGTAGTTCGTGAGGGGCGCGGGCGATGCGGAGCAGTGCCAGCGCCACTGTACTTGTATAAAATACGAACGGAGGGGGCACGGACGTCGCGACGACGTCGCTACGACGTCGAGGCACTGCAGTGGACAGCACGTGGTGGTTGTCGAAGGCCACCTGTGTGAGGATCGGTTACACGGGCGGCGTCTGGGAAGCGCTGGAAGCTGGAAGCGGGGTTCAGCGGGGTTTCCAGTCTCAGAAGGCGCCACCGGTTTCCACCACCACCACTGGTTTCCGCCACAACCACTGTTTCCAGGGCTACCCGTCCACATCAACTGATAAGCTTACCTTGTGTGCCGGCTGGAACCTCGTATGAGAACGAGTGGCGCCGCGAAGCTGGCCCTTGACGAAAGCAAGAGGCAGGTCTGCACGTGGTGGCTACAGTATGTGGGCTCACGTCCGAGCTGGCCACGTGCTCACGTGCGAGTCGCCAGGGGTCGGGGACTGGCTCCGTGACCGTTGCGACTATCTCGATAACGGGCAGCAGCAGGGCAGCCAGCAGGGGAGCAAGTTCGACCAGTCGACGGGTTCGGAAGCTACCCGGGCGGGGGCGGGGAATAAGAGCAAAACAGTCGCACGGGTAGCTCAATGAGTACCTATAACCTTTGTCAGGGCCGGCAGAGCGCGCGACAAGGCGCCCGCCGGGAGCAGGGACCAGTCGTGAGCCAGTCGTGGCCACTCGCGGCGCCCACTGGGAGTTGCGAGTTTGCGACTACTATGGAGATACCTGTACCGGATATGCGGCCAGTCGTACAGGCAGCGATCCGTCAGCGGGCGGTTGTGAATATGCATCCCTACTTCCCCAATTTTTCTTTGCCTCCGGGACAGCACTGGTGTGAATTACAAAAAGGGCAGTTCCCCAGAATTAGAAAATCAACACAGCAAGCCGCCTAAAAGCGGCCCGCATCCCGCATAAGGCGGGATGGATGAGTGATGCGCACACGGTTCAGAGTCCGGCCACGCGAGCACGTGTGTGTGTAGGTGATCCTCGGACGTGCTGTGCAGCTTCAGCAACGGGATGGCAGACGAATCTGCGCCGTCTGATGAGGCAGCGAGCGCGCTCTCGAGCGGCCACCAAGCTCAGGACCCCGAGGAAATCTCTTGCGAGCAAGGCCTCTTGGTGAACCCGGGTGATGCACCGAGTGCCCCGCGATGAGAGGGCACCCCGATCCGCAGCCAAGCATGCGATACCACGCACTGTGCGGTGCACGCCCTTGCTCACCTCACCCACTGTGCCGAAGACCATGCCCGTGTACTCCGACATATCCAGGATGTCTCGAAGAGGACCCTTCTGTCCGGGCTCTGTGTTGTGCCACGCCGCGTCCCGCGCAGCCAACCCCCGTTGTATATCGCCCAACAGGGAGCGCTCAAACCGATCCACAGCTGTGGCCCGGGGCACTGAAGTGTATTTGACCCCGTACCGCATAGTCTTGAACTCCAGCAGCGTGGACTTCAAGCTCCGGGGATCATAGCTCCCGGTCACGACGTTGAACGCCGGAAGGGAGAGCTCTGCGTCCGGCACTAGGTCCTGGAGTTCAATCCCTGGGTACGGTGTTGCCGAGAGGCACTGCCTGCTGGAACAAGTCATCCACCTCCCGCCGTACCGCGATACCTAGGTCGTGAACACAGTGATCGCGGAAGGCATCTGCGATAGCGTCGTGCTGTACACGCCAGTGAGCGTCTCCAGGCGCCGGGAGGTTCATGAGCGCGTCGCCGTATAGATCAACAATGACGGGGTTGTGCTCCGTCGAGGGCAGAATAATCTGGCACCCAACCACCGGGGCCAAGCACGGGCTAGGCAGAAAGAAGTACCCGGCAGCGACCTCCCGCAGCTCATGCGGAGTCATGGCTGTCCGCGCGTTGGGGATGGCCACTGTCCACATGCCTGACGCCGCGTCGAGCTGGTTGAACAAGATCCGTTCCCTACATGTGGCAGGGAGAGCGCACACCTCATTTCGAAGCCGAGAGTTGTTGGCCTGGTCTAGAAATGCCGTCAGCTCCTTTTGCGAGCCCGACGCAGCCTCCACTTCCCGCTCCATCTGGCGTGCATCTGCGTCGCCGAGATGGCCAGCAGTAGCCGCTTGGAGGCGGCCCCACGCCTCGCGCATCTCCGCGGCGTAGCTGTCCGACCCATGAGCATCGTTGAGGAAGTGGTCATACTGGCGGGCGGAAGAATTTGCGTTGAAGCTGCCTCGGCCAAGTACGGACCCGAGCTGTGGGTCGAAGAAATTAGGGGTGGGGGTGTTGGTGCCGGAGTTCCTAGTCAGGAACCTTGGGAGGATGGCGTTCATGCAGCCGATGAAGGCGGCATCACGAACGGTGGCCATGCGGCGGATGCCAGCTCCCTTCAATCGAGTGGGGAGGTGAAGCCTGCTGCGCGCCCTGGCCACTGCATCCTCGCTCAAGGTAGCCACCTCCGCTGCCATGGGGTCGGGGTCGTGCAAAAGCTCCGCCAAGAAATCGGTGACCACCGGATTGGTGTCGGTGCCGTACGTGGAGGGATCAAAAGAGACCCCTAGCACCCGTTCGACCGCCGCGAGGATGGTGGCATCCACCGCCTCCGCAAAGGCCTCCACCTCGGACGGAAGACAATTGCGGAGCCAATACCCCGCCTTGTGTTGCATGCAATGCTTGAGCAGGGCCCATGCGTGGTGATGCAAGGCGTGGGTGTACCGACGGCTGGGCTTGGCAGACAGAAGCTTGCTCAGGCTAGCGTCCACCTCCTCTCGTAGCTCCTCCGCCTTGCCGCGCATGTACGCCTGCACACACTCTGGCGATCCGAGCGGCACGTTGAGGACCGCGATGCCGTGATGGCCATCTAGCTCTGGCCACTCGATGTCGGCCGGAGCCTCACGCCGCGCGGCCTCCATGTCAGCGTTGTACGCCTGCATCTTGTCGAAGCGCACCTCAAGCCCCACGGACGCCTTGATGGACGTGCGGAAGGCGTGAAGAGCCGGCCAAACGTGCTCCGGAAGGCCCACCAAAAATCCATCGTCGGCGTTGAAGCGCGCCGCCCCGTCATTGACTTCCAACGTGGTATCACAATGCTGCACCTCGGGGTGAATCGCGACGCAAAAGGAAGTCGTGGCCAAAGGTGCGCCCTGTTGCACGCCGTCCTCCGACCGCAAAGGGGCGGACCGGTCGTCCACGACCAGATACGAATCCGTGGAGAGGGAGGCTAGGAGCGCAGGAATGACAGGGTGTAGTGGAGAGCAATCGATGTGGCGCTGGATGATGGTGCGGCGCCATGCCTCGTTGTAAGCGTTGCGAAGGTCTGTGTGGACGATGACGGCACGTGGGCCAAGCTTCTCCGCGATGAGCCGGACGCCGTGGATGAGCACAGAGTCGCCCGCGGGAATGCCAACGCCGAGCTGAGATGGAGCGAGCACCGACACGTATGCCTCCTTCATGTTATCAACCACTGCCCGCTCCGCTGCGCGCCGCTCCGCCTTCCCGACTGCCACAGGCCGCACGTCCGGGGCCCTCCCCTCGCCTAGCTTCTTGACAGGTGCCACGAGCCTAGCAGAGGCGAAGAGCCGGTTGAACCACCGGGGCAGGCGACCTTGGAGGTACATGGAGGCAACCTCCGACATGGCGCGGACTGCCGCGGGCCCGGACGCCGGGGCGTATTCGCCCACCAAGCAGCGGGGATACTCGTTGCGCATGCCTGAGGGCCCCGCCGCCACGTGCTGCTTGAGTTGCTGGTACGGCACGCGCATGTCCACCGTCAGGGCGGCCTCGTCCACCGGAATGTCATACGCGGCGTCTAGGATCGGGTGGCTACGGGACGGGTGCTTGTCGCGCAGCTAGGCGAGGATAGCAGGATCGGACAAGTCGCCCATACCCTTAGAAGTTAGTCGGCCCGCCGCTCGGGAGAGCTCTCCATCCTCCACCAACGCCACAACGGTGTCCGCGGTGCCCACGAGCAGCGCCGCAAAGAGATCGGCGTCCGTCCGACGCTGGCGGGCATGTCCGGCGTAGAACGCCTCAGTGCGCGCGTCGTCCCATGAGCGCACGAGTTCGGTCATGCGCCTCTCCGCGAAAGCGCGGAAGCGCCACGCCAAGGCTTGTAGCCGCCGCCGTCCACCTCGGCTCGGGGCCCTAAGCAACAATTGCGGCAACAGGTACTTCCACTTAAGCGCCCTATCCAACACCACGGGGTCATCGGCCTCCATCGCCGCCACCACCCGCTCATTCACGCAGCGTTGTGCCTCCGCCCACGCTTCTTGAAAGTCAATAGGCACCGTCGTCTCCATGGACATCTCCGCCGGCATGTGCACCATGTCCACGTCGGAGAGGTGGTCCACCGCACCCCACCCCACCCCGTCGCCGGCTGGAGATGGGCGAGTAGGGGGGGGGCGGGTACCGAGCCCGTGAGGCCTGGCTACCGGGGTGGCCGGCCGGTGCACCCACCTCTGGCGGCGTGGGGGCAACAACCGGGGGCGCTGCGACGCCCCGGAACGCAGCGACGGGCGGCAGTGCGGGCGACGGCAGCACCGACGATTGTCCAGCTCCACCGGCGCGGCGCCCCCCCCGACGGCGGTGCCGCTCGGCCAGCACGGCGCGCGCCTTGGCTAGCCACGCGGCGGCGACCTCGGTGAAAGCCAACACATCGGCCGGGTGGTGCATGACGCGGGCGGGCTGGAGCGACCTGGCTGCGGCGTCAATCCTCGGCGCCCACGCGGCGCCCGCGGCGACGCCAGCGACTGAAAGCGCGTCGGCGACTGTCCAAGCCGCTGCCGGCGCTACGCCCCGTCGCGCCGGCCCGCTGTCGTGTAGCCTGGAATGCAGGCGGGCGAGAGCATCGAGGCCGGTGAGCGCTATGCCGCGGTTGCCGCCGCGCGGCCGCGGCTGGGGCCGCTCGGAGACGTCCTGGCCGGTCGGAGCGCCATCGTTATCGCGCTGCGACGCGCCGGGCCCCGATATACTGCTGAAAGTACTGCGGCGAGGCGACGACACTGGCGAGGCAGCGCGTGCGCCGGTCGTACCTGCCGCGCCCGTCGCGGACTCGGGACTCGACGACTGGCTCACCGCCTGGGCGTACGTGGGAGCCGCAGCCGCGGGCGGGCTCGGCCTTGGCTGGGTGGCGTCGGGTGCACTGCCGCTGGACGGTGTTGCCGCGGGCGACGCTCCCGCCGCACGCGATGCGCCGGGGCTGCCTGATATACTGGACGATGTACTGGGGGGCGGCGGCGACCCGGGGTCAACGGCGCGTTCTGCCGCACCATCGGCGGAAGGCGCAGACATCGCGCGGCGCTCCGCCGAATACAAGCGACCCGCCACAGCCCGGGCATAACGGTGACGTCGCGTGGGAGGGGGTTGAGGGCAGCTACGCGATCTGGGCGGCGGGTGAGGCATGGCGACACACGGCCCCGCAGCGCCTCCGGGGCCGCTGGGTGGTGGGGCCGGAGGGTGCGACGGGTGACGCATGGCGACAGCACTGGTATGATCTAAATAACGTGTTTATGGGGTTTCCTAACGGACTATAGCTGTCCTAGTGCGACCCGTACGGTCTGTAGCGGTTTCAAGCCGTCACCATCGGGTTTTGGTACATACGGGCTACCCCATCGCCCGCGAGCCATGCGCTCCCGGCCGGGGAGCTACTTAGGACAGCCACCAGCAGCTCGTCTGCCATCTTCCAGTTCGCTGCCTTCGGCAGCGGCTTCGCGTACTTGTGCACGCGAGGGTCACTGAGGCTGAACAAGTCCGCACCGAGGTTCATCTACCCGGTAGTGAGTCGTCGTGCCGCGCACATGCGTTACAACATCAGGCAGCGACAGACAGCCCTCGGTAGTGTGGTTTTCCCAACTCGTGCGCCCGAGGTCGTTTTCCGTTTTTCCCCGCTTTTGCAGCTGGGACGTTTTCGGGTGGCGCGGCGATGCGCACGGCAAGGAATTGGAGCTGGGGGGTCCCCGTTGGGGGGGTTTAAACCTCAACACCCGAAGTCGAGTCGCAATACAGGCCTTCGGGGCTCCCGCAGTGGAGCGCCCTCTCGCAGTAGTCAACTCTTGAGGTTTAGGTGAGGTGGACGCGCTCGCACCATGGCCGCTGCTCGTCACGGTTGTCAACGACGACAACTACACCCACCGCAACAAATCGGCGCGGACGGAGGAGGACGTCCGTGTCGTCGGGCCAACCACTTGTTGTCCCGCAAGACACTGCAACCAAGTCCCCGTGTCCTCGCAGCAGGGTGCCGTGGCATCAACGGTCGTTACATGCTGTGGTTTTCCGAAACTACTCGCGTAATTGGCCGGTTACATGGGTGGCGCCGCTCATGCGCCGGTGTTTTGAGAGGGCTCGTTGCCCTCGCCCCAATGAAGCTTCAGCAACGTTTGCTGTGGTCGCAGTGGGAGGCGTTTGTGCGGCCCGTGCCGATGCGTCTCCGACGTCTCCTACTCCAACGTCGTCGTCACAAGGGCCACGACAACCTGCAGCTGCCCGCCGGGGGTGTTGGAATCTGCCCGATACCCTAGCACATGCCGATACCCTAGCACCGGCCAGGCACATGTCCCGCGCGCCTTTGCGCGCGCGCGCCTGTCTCCCGGCCCGCCGGGCGCTCTGCTTTCACTCTCTTCCTGTCCACAGTCCCTGCAGCTCGAGCCCGGCTCGCTGCTCCCACTGTAAGACGCTCCGAGCACTTCCACTCACCATCACCTCCGCGGTTGATGGTGAGAGCACCATGTTGTTGCTTCCGGTAAGTGGGACCGGTATTCGGGATGAGGTAGGCGCCTGGGCGGTTTGCGTGTTGTTCTCGCTGCGACGATCTTGGCGGACGGCTTCTAAGCGACGCGTTCCTCGCTGAAACGCTCCAGCAGCTCACAGCAGCTCCGCGACGGTCGTCCGGCGGTCCTTCCACTGAGCAAAAGCCACCAACGGGCTCGCCGGTCGTTCCACCGTCTGCTTCGGTTGATACTGCTCGTGGACCACGACATGCGACGGCCTGGGTGGACGCGAGGTGTGGGTGTGTGTGTGTTCGAATCTGCTATCTAAGGTTTGAATCTAATTTTAGCTAAGTACAGTTGTGGTTCGACAGAATCCCGGGGACTTGTCTGTTGAGCGCAGCCCCGGAGGCTGGCTCTCTCGGGCCGGTAGGCGGAACCCCGATACGGTATGTTGAGCCCAGCCCCGGAGGCTGGTTCTCTCGGGCCGGTAGGCGGAACCCCAATGCGGTTTCGGGAGGGATGTGTACTAGCCCCGGAGGCTCGGCGTGCATCTCTCGCCCCTTGTGGGCTAGTTTTCGGCGCCCTTGTGGCAGCCGCCTCGGCCTTCTTTCGAACGACTCCGGACGTGCGCCGAACGCACGGACTTCTCCCTGTACCCCGCTCGCGCCCACGTGACGTGTGAGGGCCCATAACATGAACGGCTCAACCGCGGAGGTGATGGTGAGTGGAAGGGCTCGGAGCATCTTACAGTGGGAGCAGCGAGCCGGGCTCGAGCTGCGGGGACTGTGGACAGGAAGAGAGTGAAAGCATAGCGCCCGGCGGGCCGGAAGACAGGCACGCGCGCGCAAAGGCGCGCGGGACATGTGCCCGGCTGGTGCTAGGGTATCGGCCGGTGCTAGGGTATCGAACAGATTCCAACAGGGGGGCAGCTCTACCACTTGGCGTGCCCGGCGTCTCGTGGTGTAAGTAACTACCCTTGGCCAACTCCGGGTTCGGGACTTCGGCGGCCGTCGCTGGTGCAGCAGCAGCGGCCGCCTCGTCGTCACCCTCGCCCCGACATCATTGGCATCCTTACGGGCCGGCATAGGCTACAAGGGCCTCTACGCCGGCCAACCCGCTTCCAACGTCACGGCAACGCATCTGTGACAACACGAGCTGCCCGCCGGGGGACAGCTCCGCCACCTAACGCGACTTGTGCGTTTCTTGGCATCATCCTAAGCCTGCGCTTTGTGGGTTGGTCAGCAGCCGTCGCTGGTGCAGCAACGGCGGTCGGCTCACCGCTCTCCGCGAAGAAAGACCCACGGCGACAGCTAACCGAGTCGGCGGGTCTTCTGCGACGTCGCCGACAACCGACCCCGACACACCGGAACCGGTAGGCACGACCACACAGGGTCCCACATTTCAGCGCCCTCAGCGTTGTGCGTTTCACCCGCCGCTCTTCGCGCAAGGGGGCGAAACAACCACCGCTGGTGATGACAGCAACATTACATCGCTGTCATCGCGAGTGGTTGCGTGTCCACCCATCGTAACGTGCATCGCGAGTACAGGTACAGGGTACGAGTTATCATCGCGTCGGGTACAGTGCACCGGTACTTCACTTGACTGTACTCGGCGCGCTCGCGCGCTCGTGCGCGAAGCTGTACTCGTCCTACTCGTGCCTGTGCCGCTGCTTTGCTTGGCGTTCGTCGCCAACTTGGGCTTTGCTACCCCTGCTACTTCTATTGGCCTGCAGTTCAGGCTCGTGCCGCACGCCACCATGGCGCGCAACCAATGCTATAGGGCGCCGTCGGGAGACGGCGCCTTAATTCCGCAACACGTCCGGCCTATGTCATGCCGGCGTCAACATCTCCCGCCCGCGTCTGATGCGCCAGCGCCTCGATCGAGGTCCTCTTGGCGCGAGACCCCTCTACAACTCAAGACATCTTCCGCCTTCGTGTGGTCGGCACGCCTGCCGACTGCCCACGCTCGCAGTCGTAAATTAACGAACCGCGTGTAAACTGGCAAAACCAGACTCGGATGCATGATTGAAATGATCTAAACGTGTTTATGGGGTTTCCTAACGGACTATAGCTGTCCTAGTGCGACCCGTACGGTCTGTAGTGGTTTCGTTACCACTACAAAGCCGTTACCATCGGGTTTTGGTACGGGCTACCCCATCGCCCGCGAGCCATGCGCTCCCGGCCGGGGAGCTACTTAGGACAGCCACCAGCAGCTCGTCTGCCATCTTCCAGCTCGTTGCCTTCGGCAGCGCCCTCCCGTTTTCCGCCTCCGCCCTGCGGGCTCCTCCTCCGACATTCCCTACCCTTTCGCTGAACCTTCCTAGCCATAAAATGGCGCTTTTCCGTGTAAAACCCTTGCAGCGTCTCTGCGACGGCCGTTCAAGCGGCAATCCAGTTACGGAAGTCCTGTGGGTAGGCGACGCTCCTTTATAGTCATCAAGCAAATTGCCGAAGCATTTTGTAAGACTAATTTAAGGTCAGTGACGGAATTTTCAACGCTGTTGGATCACTGTCTGTAACACTGGCATGAAAATACCCCATATAGCAGCAAGCAGGGCGCCGCCTGGCCCCTCCGACCCTTTGCGGCCGGCCTGTACATTGCGCTGAACATGTATACTATTGCGATATCAAGCTCGAAAAGGGTGCCGATCGGACTTGGATGTCATCATCCGATATTGTAGAGCTTGAATACCCGTCTGAACCGGGCCGAGGACCACACCACAGGTATGTACAAGGTAATGTCCCAACACCCCTCCTGGTTCCGAGGAGAGGGAGGACAGGAAAGTCTGGGTATAGATCCTAGGACCTGAGCCATATAAGCCAGAAACATCCGCGCTCGAGCCTTGATGTAGGAGAGTCTCTGGTATTTGATGATCGCGTCATTGGAAGCTGCGAATCGGTCCTACACCGGATATAGCGGAAGAAGGAGAACCCATGAAATCTTGAAATGCTTCAAGCGGGAGTCGAACCCGGGTCTGTTGTCATACAGGCTCGCAACCTAAGCTCCGAAACCATATTGAGATATCAAGCTCGAAAAGGGTGCCGATCGGACTTGGATGTCATCATCCGATATTGTAGAGCTTGAATACCCGCCCTATCCGGGCCGAGGACCACATCACAGGACTGTACGAGGTACTGTCCCAACATATACTATGCATAAAGTATTACTTCGATTTACGGCTCAGTGAGCCATATTTAGGGCGGTTGTCACAGCGTACAACGTTTCAGCGTACGCATGCGCGCGTACGGAGACTTGCTTACTTGGCATACCGGCGAATACTCGTCGCCTGTCATACGGGTATCAATTTTAGTACTTGCAGTACTGCGTTGCATGTGTATGCCTGATGTCCAAACAAGCAGTCACCCATGGCGCAACGACCAACGGTCTGTCGCTCAGCTCTCACACCTAGAACCACCGACAGACCTAGGGCCCGTACCAACGGCTAACTACCGCCAACCACGGCGCCCGTGCAGACCAATAGCGCGTGGGAAGGCCTAGGGGCTTAGTCGGCTCGCGCGCCCGCGGGATGCTTTAGCATCCTGTCGGCGCGCTGCCCGCCCACTCTTTGGCTTTCCAAACGTCTCATCCCACCCATCTTGTAACCACGCTACTACGCCACAAACCTCGGCTCTGTGCACATCACACATGCACGTGCGTGCCTCGTCTATTGTTGTCCTTCAAGGGCAGTACAACCTGCTGTCGAGCTGCGAGTGATATCGCTCAGCAAGCAACGTTGGTGAGTCGCGGTTACGCCTGTGTTGTTTGCGTCGTGACGCCCATCTTGCTTGTACCTCCTGTGAAACCCGTCTAACCGACTGCCTTGACTTGTCGACCGACCGACCGACCGACCGAGTAGCGTACCGAACGTGCCTGATCAGCACTGGCTTGCTTGTTGCCATATGCGAGCAGTCGGTACTGCGCGTCGTCGTCGTCGAGTCGTGTCGTGATACCGCGTACGCGTACGCATATGCGCGCGTGCGGGCACTCGTAGTCCATTCGCGAGAGGCATGTCGTGCGGCACAGGGTGAGGAGTGCTTGACGTATTTCGCGTCGATCGACCACACACACACACACACACCTCTGTCACGCCGAGTAACCAAGCAACTCGCACGCGTGCGTAGTGCCGGCCGATAGGACCGACGGCACTGTGAGACGTACTTCTACTGGAGTCAAAGGAACAGAGGCCAAGAGTCAGCAAGTCTTAGACAGAGACTTAGAGGCCTAGACACGTACATAAGACCACATGCCTAAGAGTCTGTTAGGCGATCGTTTGGAAAGCCCAAGAGTGGCTGTTCCTAAGTGGTCTTAGTCCTGAACGCCCACAACCCAATACCCCCACTTAGACGCTGACCTCGAAGTTGTTCAGGGGACGCCCTCACCTCCTGCAGTCAGCCACGTCTTCACAAGTGGAGGGAGCAAGTCATCACAGTGCAACGCTCAACGGCGCCGATCTTCTGCGCTATTGTTGGCAAGGCGCTGTGCAAGGCGCGCGTAGGAGGCATCGCCTACACCTACAACGCGTGCAACGAGCTGAGAGGAGCCGCGTGTGGTGGTTACCTCAGCCTGGGGCGAGTTCGTCGGCAACTGCTTCATCAACCTGTTCAGTCCAGACTTCTGCGCGCCAATTGGGGGAGAGAGGTCACTGAGCAAGGCGCATGCCAAAGGGAGAGAGCCCGCGCCAACTCATACGACGCTTCACGAGGAGTACCGGAGCACCTGTGGCAGCACCCTTATTGGAGCCGGAGCGTGTCTTGCGTCAAGCGTTCCGTGACGCCATGGCGCAGCGCGGTGGAGACCCAGCGCCGTAGGATATGGAACACCATCAAGACGACGGCCACCTGGCAGTCAGCACTACACGCCCAATCTGATCATGGGTGACCCGAGTGCAGCGGAAGAGCGCATCTACGAGGAGCGAGAAGACGCGCGGACAATCGCCGGTGGTCTACGCAAGGAGACAACACCACGCCATGAGCGCTTCGACGGCGCTACCTCGATATGGACGGAGTGGTTCAATTCATTCAACGCCAACGTGTTGGTGCCATACGCGCTTACCAAGGCGCCACCAAGATCAGCCCCGAGGGCTGACGGAGCTGGTTCATCGGAGGGCGAGAGCACCGGACCGGAGTGGGTGTTCAGCCCAGCGGACTCCCTTCAGCTTCTTCAAGAATACGTCGAGATCAACGCCGTCACCAGGCCCATCATCGATCAATGGCAGAAGGACACTCTACGCTATCAACAACGAACTCTCCGCTTCGACCCTGCATCCGGACGCATTAGAGTGCCATCGCGCGAGCGAGGATGCGGACGAACTTCACGAGTTCCGCTATCGACGCTACGTGGAGCTCTTTGAGACCAAGTTCAATGAGGCGCCGAAGATGCGCACTAGGTACGACGGCTACACCCGTGAGGGCTTCCGCGAGACCCCTGCCAGCTTGGCGATGACTCTTCGCGAGCCCAAGGCGCATCTACCAGACTTCACGTGGGACAAGGTCAACCAGAAAGCGTTCGACGTCATGACCTCTGTGTGGCGCTCTATTCCGGCGCTCAAACAGTCCCTCGACGCTAGCTTCAACCTGCTCAAGGACATCGCTGTTCTACGTCAGTCTCATGAGGACCGCTTGGACGAGCTGCGGAGGTGGAGCGCTATGAGGACATCGTGAGGAAGGATGAGATTCGAATGGCGGAGGCCTTGACGGCTGCCCAACACTTCGCGGAACTGACTGAAGCATCGGCGCCGGCAGTTGGTGGAGGACGGCAGCACGGCACCAGCACTCAAGAACCGGTCATCACATGGACCATGGTCAACGGACGTCGTGTGCGAGCGCAGCTTGTCGTCGTGAAGGACACCCACCAGATCCGCCCGTTGTGCGAGGCATGCACAAAGGCGCGTGGACGTGACATCTTTCACGGAGCCAACTACCGAGAATGTGCCAACAAGTTCGGCTCAACCATGTATGTCAACGACGCCGCCGGTGGCCGTGGCGGCCGTGGAGGCGGCCGAGGCGCAGGCCGAGGTGGCCGTGGTGGTCATGGCGGTGGACGCGGCGATGGAGGCGCACCCGGAGGCGGACGAGGACCGTGCTGGAACGCTGGGTGCGACGGCGCTCACAACTTTACTGAGTGCGACAAGCCAATCACTGACCTTACGCTCATCGCACGACTGAAGCGCAACCAGCGGGAGCGAGAGCGTCGCCTTGCCTATGGACAGCAACGCGGAGGGACTATGGACAATGAGACCGGACTGTCCAAGCTCGAGATGGACTTGGCGAGGAAAGCCGGACACATGCTCACTGGGCAACACGGCGCCCATGCTGACGGAGCAGCGACATCATCAACAATGGCAGACCTGGAGGCCATGTTCTCTCGCATCCTCGAGAAGTCTCAAGCTGCCCATGGTGCTACGAGTGCCATGCGCTTGGCCGTGGAGATGCCGGACCCCTTTCTGGATTGCGTTGACACCGACGATCACGGCACTTTGCTACATGGAGCGTCGTGTGTGGAGCTGCCCGTGCGTGAGCCGCGTGAAGTCTTCTTTGGAGCTCCAGGTCGTGCGCAACCTGTGGGGGCTGACCGGACGCCGGAAAAACTGTGCCAAGACCGCGTGGACGCCCGGCAGTGATGCCTCCAGGATCGGCGCGGAACCCTGAACTTCGCATGCGCCAACCCGGATGGGACGCCCAACGCGAGCAACTCACCAAGCAGCGGCCCCAAGGCTTTGAACCGGCAGTCGAGCAGGAGGCTCCTGCGTCCTACGAGGGCCACCGTGGAGGAGGAGCGATCACCTCGGACATGTTGGACATCCGCAATCGGCAGCTTCTGCAGCACCTGCGCACGGCGCTACAATACGCCAAGTTTCTAGTCTACCCGTTGCTGTGGTATCGGACATGACACCCGAGCATGCTGCAAGATGGTTGGAGGCACGCGACACTGCACTGCGTGGAGGACTTGAAACTCGTGACCACATGGCCATGGCATGGGAGACGGTGCTTCAGCAAGCCGTCCGACGCTTCGAAGCGACAGCGTGGCTCACCTGGGTTGACTACACGCACCTCGACTTGACGCATGTCTTTGCCGCAGCCGTGCAGAGCGTCTATGGTCTGTCTCTCCCACGCGCCAGTGTCCCGCCACTGTTCTCGCCATCAGCGGAGCCCCAAGCCAACATTCATCCAGTGGACGTGGTGCAACATGGCGTCAAGCCTCTGGAATCTCGGCGCCAACTGTCAGCGACATCTTCGGAACTTCGGCAGTTGCGAGAGGTGCAGCGCAGCGCATACCCTGACTATACCCGGAGTATGACCGCCACAGAGCTTTCTACGTGCACTGCAAGTTGACCGTCATCTCATTGGCGGCGTGCGCATCCTGATGGCCTTGTTAGACACCGGCTCCGACTACAGCGGTGTGCACCAGCGCGTGGTGGATCGCATGAAGCCGGGCGAGGCGGACGCCACGCTGCAGTCCATGTCCATGCAAGGCATTGGCGGCAAGATGGAGATGCAGCGCCTTGTGGGGCGCATCTCCTACGTGATCAACCCGGACACTGATTGGGAGCGCAAGTTTGAGTGGCCATTGTTCGCCATTCTTGAAGGCGATCATCTTCCATATGTCATCTTGTGCACATCCGTCATGGCACACCTTGGCATGGTCATCGATGTGGGGGGGCATACTGCCTCATACCGCCCGGATCCCCACGATCTCAGCCGCCACGTCGATGTGCCGCTGAAGCGTCACAACATGCCCAAGCTCCAAGTCCCGCGCAGGCTGCGGCATGCAACGCTGGCCGTGTTGGCATCGGACAGCCCATCTCCCGGACTGCCGTCAGGAGTTGGGGGGGGGGGGGGGAGCCCGATGCCGCAGCCAACCTGACCTCTTCATTCTCCTTCAACAGCCGGATTGAGCTGCAACCGGACAACGTGGGCACCGACGCTGCAGTGCAGCCGGAGCAGCAGGAGGACGACGCTGAGCTACCGGAGCTTGTAGCCGACTCAGATGACGAGGAGGACTTTGTGCCCTGTTGGGTAGAGGAAGTGCCCGACCATGTTGTCGTCATTGCTTCATGCTTCACCCTGCGCGCCAGTCCCATGGACGCCGACTCTGATAGCGATGAGGAGCTGCCGGGCATGGTGGAGGACTCCACTGATGATGACGATGTCTATGACGAGCTGCCGGACATGACATAGACGGAGCCGCAGGTCGAAACAGCACTTGATAGCGAACCACTGACCGCGGGCGCGTGTTACGCCCTGCGCGCGGAGGGCCTCAGCGCCGACAATCTGCAGGAGCCGGACTACCCATCAGACGATGAAGAGCTGGAGGATGGCACTGCAATGCCATTGAGGGAACATGAGGACGAGATACTAGACTGGAGGGAGCTCCGGAGGCAGCGTCAAGCTGCCGGACGGCTGCACTTGAGCGGCCACACACTGGAGCGTTTGGCGCTCGTGCGCGCCGTGCCGCATTCGACGCCGGAGCTGACCTACATCATCGACCTCGACCGGACCGGAGGCAAGGAGGGACGCGCCAAGCAAGGGCTCTTCTTGTTCGCTGGCATGCTGTCGGTGTTGTTCACCAACCTCGTCGACGGGTACCACTATGAGCTGATACAGATCGTGGATCGTATGCTCCGAAGCGTGGCTCATCGGCAGCGCCTGCTGCGACAGCTTGAGTGGATGCATCAGCGGTGGCCCGTGCAACTTCCTCGCAATGCGTTCGAAAAGTGCTTCTCTCTTAGCGACGAGTTGGAGCATGACGTGGAGCACATCACAGCACCTGCCATCCTGAGGCACCTGCCGGAGCTGGACGAGCTACGCGCTGAGCCTCCCTGTCAGGACGTGTCATCAATGGGCACTCAGCATGGACTACGTGGTGCGCGTACTGGAGTGATAGTCCCGTTGGCAGAAGCGATGAGCGAGCTCAACTGCATGTTGGCCAAGGCACGAGGCGTCAAGGAGTACTGGGCTGCTCCCGCGCAGTATGGATACGTTATCGAGAACGTGATACCGGCTGCGCCGAGCCGGCGCAGCCCTGAGGTGCAGGAGTTCATCGACTTCATGGCCCGTGTCTTTGGCGAGCCCAACGCGCATCATGCCCACAAATGTGGAGACGCCTCTCTTCGCTCTGCTTTGTGGTGGACCAACACCTTCACTCAGCACTACTACAAGGCTGCGCAACACGAGCTTGAGCGGCCGTCGCGCGAGACCTACGCGCAGACTGTGGAGCGTTGCAGCGGTGGGCTGCTTCGCGCTCAAGTGGCAACGCCCACACGCCCAGGCACAATGCTGGGGGGGCTCAACGTTGCCGGTCGGCGCATGATTTATGCGCCCAAGTCAGTCAGCACGCCCGACACGCGGACTCAGCGCCTCCGACCTGGGGGGGCGCCCGGCTCAGGAATGGTGGAGGTTGTCGGCATTGACCCGCCGCAATATCGTCCGTCATCAGCCGTCATGCGTGAGGCGTGCCTTCTCGACAAAGACTATGCTGGCTTCTACACCCGGCAGGAGCTAGGCTTTTCTGAGGAGGAGATGGTGATTGCCATCGGAAATGTTTGTGCGCCGGCATCGGTGTCGGTCATGAACCGGTGTGCTGTCGCCTATGCGCATGAGCGCAGGCATCAGCATATGCTGCAAGCTGTTTGTGCAGTAACGATTGAGGAGGACGCCCCTGCCGGCGCAGCAGTTGAAGATCATTCGATCAAGTCGCAAGAGCTGCGCGCCGCAAAGCACGAGCTCCGCCGCTCAACTGCTGCCGCCGTGGAGGCAGAGATGGAGCATGCCATCAACATGGCTACCCTCAAGCAAGGCACTAGGGTGAAACCTCCTGACAACCCACGCACAGCAGCGCGAGTGACCAAGGCGGGGCGCCGTTGGCTGGAGGAGCAGCGATAAGCGACTCGAGCGACGGAGCGGGAGGTCGCCAAGGCTCGGCGCCGAGTGTTGGCAGCTGACCACACAGCCCGAGTTGTTGCCGGCGATCACAAGACTGCGAAACCAAGACCGCGTCGCGGTAGAGCTGCTACCGGACGCAAGACTGTCAGCGCGGCGTTGACACTTCTGATGTGGCTAGCCCTTTTGGGCCCCGCGTGCTTCGTCGCCGCTGGCGTCGGTTCGCGTCGTGGCGCTAGCTGATGGCAGATGTCTTCGGTGGAGCGTAAGAGCGTCCTGCGTGGGCCACATCACATGTGAACGGTGCTGACGACAAAGCTGCAGCGGACAGATGGAGTCGACGCAGTCAGGCAGCTCTCGTGAAGTGCTATGCCGCATACGCCAACGAGAAGCATCTCGGTAAGGAATCACCAACGGTGAAGGTAGCGAGCAAGCTCATCAACCCCAAGGACTCCAAGCAGCCTCATCACTGGGCGATATCGGAAGACTGGAAGGACAAGGAGGGCTTCGCAACATTGATGGACTCAGACCCCGAGTGGTACGCATGGGGTCTGGACGACTTGCGTGCCGTTGACGCCGAGCCCTATGAATTCCAGCTGGTCGAATACAACCAAGTCTTCAAGCGCCAGTATCACCTTGCCCATCGAGAGCAAGAGTGGGCTAACGATTGGGTCAAGAAGTTGGAGAAGGCAGGCATTGTGGGCGAGATCGAGAGCCCTTATGCTGCACAAGTCATCGTGGCGCCGAGGAAGGACGAGCATGGCGCATGGACCGATCTTCGCTATGCGGTGGTCGGACTATCACGGGCTCAACGAGCGTACCATCCGCGATCAATACCCGTGCCCGACAGCGAACGAGCTCATGACGCGCATGGAGGGAGCTTCGCGATTCACCGCGACTGATTGCACGAAGGCGTTTCATCAGCGCCGAGTGTCGGACAAGCCGACCGGACCCGATGGATTGTCAGCGCAGCAACGCCTCGCGTTCCATGCAGGCAATCGGCTGCTAACCTTCAAACGCATGCCCGTTGGACACAAGAACTGCGTGGCAGCATGGCAGCGCGTTGTGGATCAAGCGCTCGCTGGTTTGGACTTCGCAGTCGCCTTCGCGCACGATGTACTGATTTTCAGTCATGACGATGAGCAGGAGCACATGCGTCGTGTGCGCATTGTGTTTGATCGACTCAAGGCCCGGGGAGTGCAGGTCTCTCCACCCAAGACACGTCTCGGACTGTCACGAGTGACCTTTCTTGGTCATATTGTCAGCAGCGCAGGCATGGAGCCTATGGCTGACAAGGTGGAGGCCATCAACTCTCTTTCAGCGCCGAAGAATGTCAGTGATGTGCGCCATTTCCTCGGGATGGCCACCTAGCTACTACTGCCGTTTCTTGGAGAGCTTCTCGCTTGTGAAGGCACCCTTGACAGCTTTGACCAAGAAGGATGCGCCGTGGAAATGGGGCGCAGCCGAGCAGCAATCCTTCGACGCCATCAAGGCTATGCTGGTTTCGGCGCACGTGCTGCGCCATCCTGATTGGCGTCGCCCGTTTGTGCTGCACACCGATTGGTCTCGAGCTGGAGTAGGAGCGTGCCTTTCGCAGGTGGACGACAATGGCGTGGAGTATGCCGTGTCTTTTGCGTCGCGCATGAACACCCCAGTGGAGGCAGACCTGTCTAGCTACGAGGGAGAGGTCGGCGCAGTCGTGTGGGCTGTTCAACGCTTCCGCTACTACCTGTATGGCAACCACTTCCAGCTCATCACTGACTGCAAGGCCATGGAGTGGCTGCGGACGACAGCAAGGCTGCGAGGCAAGCTTGCTAGGTGGAGCCTCATCCTTGCGGAGTACGACTTCAGTATCAAGCACCGTCCGGGCAAGGACAACACCGTGCCGGACTTGTCAATCGGGGCCCAATACCAGCGGAGCCAGTAAGGGCCACCTCAGACGCCGCCGGCACCACCACTGCAATCGCCACTCAGAGAAGGTCGCCAGCCGCGATGGCATATGCGTCGGCTATGTTTGGTGGCTGCACACCCAGCAAGTGCCTTGGAAGGACGCCCGCGCTACCCTCAGCACACGCAGCGTTTGCAACACAGTGTATCGCAATGGCCTTCACGGCAGGTGTCTACGCTAGCCAGGAGCTTCATTGGCCTACCCGGGACGTGTGGAGCAGCCCCGTGGCTATCTCTTACCTGCGAGGCGAGACCACGCCAGCCGACGTCTCAGTGGAGGTGTGGCAGCAGCTTGTGCGCCGCTGCGCCAAGTACAGCTCGCACAACGACAAGGTGTGGCTGCACACTGGAGACACAGCCCGTGAGGTGCCAAAGCCTCAGGAGCGACCAGACGCGATTCGCTGAGTGCCACCTTAGCCGGGACCGCACTTACCAAGTGTTGGCCCGCCACTTTGTATGGCCGGGCATGCACAAAGACGTCGGCGCCATGGTCAAGCAGTGCTGCGCCTGCGATCGCGTCAAAGCGTCGTTCAACCAGAAGCACGATCGTCTCAAGCCCATGCCACTGTTTGGGCTCTTCTATCGCTTCAGCGTGGACTCAGCCGGACCGCTGCCGACTAGCAGCGAGGGCCACAAGTACGTGATCGTCATCGTAGAGCACTTCAGCAAGTGGATCGAGCTGGTGCCTGTCCGCGACCTCGAGGCGTCTACGACTGCCAAGGCGTTCCATGAGCGCGTGTTGGCCCGTTATGGAGCACCAGTGGAGGTCGTCACAGACAATGGCACTGGATACCAAGGCGCGTTCCGCGAGCAGCTGGAGCGCCATGGCATTCAGCCCGTGGACATTCCGCCAGGGCATCCCCAAGCCAATGGGTACAGGGGGCAATATCGAGTCAAAATGGGCACATTTACGGACTCGAAAATGTGCCCCCCACGTGATCGCTTAGACTCGTATATGTACCCACTTTTTGGGTACATTTCAGGTGCAATTTATAACTATACGAGAGTACTAACAATGACCATTCGCCGTGTCCTCTTCGCGCCCTCTCCTGCGTAAAGTACTACCCGCCTCAACCTAGGTGGTGGGGCTACTTCGCGCCATTTTGCGCGCCACGGTGGCCCACCCTGTTAAGGATTTCACTCCACTCGTCGAAACGGGGTCCGCTTAACCGCGCTTAACGACTACTAGGCGCGAGTAGTCGCCTGTATATATCGCGCCTAACGTTAGGCGTCACAGTACTTTAAACTTGGCGGTAAGGATGAGTACGGCAGCGGAGCCCTGCATCAAAGTACTATAGCGAGTAGCGGGTACTCGGTAGTCACGAGAGCACAAAGTACGACACGAGTACACGAGTCACTGTACTTTACGGGAATCGCCGCCCTTCATATCTGCTGTTAGGCGCGCGCCTCCTTACGAGTACGCGCGGAAGATACCCGCGTGATGACGAGTGATGATGACGAGCAGGCGGGGCAGTAGGGTACTGGTCGATACACAACAAAGGCTGCAAAAATGCATTACACGGTAGTCACGGTTGGTTTTGTGATTTTATACAGGTGAGGTGCCAGGCTGGATCAGCGGCCAATGAGCGTCGAGCTTCGGGGTGTGGTTAAGCGGACTTGGGCGCGCCTACTCCTAGCTGGCAAATTTAACGTCAAGGCACCGGACATTTTCGGATTTATGGCGGAGGGGTCGGCAACTGCATAAAGTATTAGGGAAATACTAGAAATTTAATTACAATGGGTCTACTACCGCCCCCGGCCCGTGCCCGCCCCACCTGGCCTGCGGCCGGCTGGCTCCGCTGCCGCCGGCCTCTTCCTGGCGCCGGCATGTGGTGTTATGCCCGCTGTCGGCTCGTGTGCTGACTGCCCCTTGTTGCCCGCAGATACTTCTGCGGGCATGCCATTCATGGCAGCTGCTGCCATCTGCTGCGCCCCGCGGCTAAGGAGCTTGTTTGACGGGGCTGGCATGATGCCGCCGCGCGCTCCCGTTGCGCTTGCTTCCTCTGGCGTCCAGCCTGCATCCTCGCAGAAGCGTCCTGAAGCGCCGGGGATCTAGCCGCACGGGGAACATGAGCTCGTCGAGCGAGCGGGGGAGGGGGGCTGTAGCCGGTAGACAGGTCTTGCACCGGAGCGCCGTTCTGGTCGATTCCGGACTGCGGTAGTGATGAAAGAAAAAACACTTAGTCGCCGACACTCGCTCGGGCAGCGACAACATTTGCAGCTACACGATGAGCAGGCAAACCGGCCGGCAAGCGCACCTTTGCACTGAAGATGCAAAGAACCCTTGCTGCATGCGTCGGCTTCATCGATTAAGCAAGGCAGCTTGCTCCTCCTCCACGGTCAATTACGGTGGGCAGACGGGCCGTTCAGCTTGACCAGTCAAAAACGCTCGACGTGTCATCGGCGCTGACTGTCGTGAGGTAGTAGCGCAGGGGCGGGCCGCGCGGGACAGGCGGGGGCTCGCGTGCTCCTCTCGGCAGCATGATATCTTCCCACGACGCGTCATCCGTCCCGGCAGCGGCATGGAAGGTGCTGACGGAGGCCATGGTGGCACGGGGGGCGAGCAGGGCGATATGCTCTTCATGAGAAGCGGTCAGCATAAATAGGCGAAGCAGCGAGCGAAGAAGTGCCGGAGAGTGAAAGTGCGCGCGCGGCTGGTGGGTAATCACGTACTTTATATCATTACATCAGTCTCGAGTGGTAATGGTACCTCGGTACCCGGGGCGTCACAACAACATTATCAATGACACTACGATGCATCTGCTGTTGTATGTAATGCACAACGCGTTTCACATTAATCTTATTGCTGAACAGATTACATGGATATCAACATACATACCACAAATGACATGAAATTCACAAAAGTACAGATGTGTATAACGGCAAAGACAAATGCAAACTTTTGTGTCAACATCGGTTGACAATACCTGCTCGCGAGGATACCGCAGTACACCGCGGCATCCATGCGTAACATTGACCCATGTTGTCAGAATCAGAAAAAATATGTTGTGAGCGTGTCAGGAAAATTAGTGAAGCAGGCATGTGCAAGCATAATGCAGATTGGCCATGTTTCGTAAGATAGTATTGCTTAACATTACATTTGGAAACCCCAGACCCAACCGACGCCTATATGTATCATGCGCCTGCCATACTACGCAACTGCTCCCGCAACATATGGATATGCTCAATTCACACACGCCACGGTTGCTGCCTATATGCCACTACTGCATGGCATCGACACCGCCATCATCCTCATCGAGGGCGGCGATGTCGTGGGCATGGGAGTGCTTCAAGGAGGAGCACCACCCGTGCCGGGCAGCACTATCAGCATCCGCGCAAAGTGCAGGAAAGCAACAACAACGTGTAAGATGCTTCAGCAACAATATATAACACAGGTGGCCCATCACCTGATCATCTGCCTCGGCACAGCGTCACCAGCGGCCCTTTGCCTCCGCCCCCTGCCGGCAATGCTGATGGCCTCTGTCCATTGTATGTGTGACAAGTCTGCCATGCACAATCCTGGGCGGGAAGACAGTAGTATTGATTGGGCCCTCCCACAGTCCAGTGCTCGTAGGCGTTGATGGCACGCATCTCCAACTGCAAACACAACGGGAGGCGAAGTCATGGCGCTGTTTTTGAGGTGGCGCTCAGCGACAACGAAATAACTTACCTTGCCCTACAAGCTATGGGCAGCTACGGAGGTATTCTTCGCAGCCTTCATGGACATCGCGACAGCAAAGGACATCACTCCGTGCATGCATGAAGTTGCATGACGGCAATTCCCCGATGGATAGAACTGCATGGCAACCTTGCTGCGCTGAGCGCTCAGTACATGGAGCAATGTAAACATGGACATCAAGGAGGGCTTCCGCAACGGCAGCAACCACCAGCCCCAGCGCTTGCTCAAGTCCGGCAATGTGACGCTCTCCAGGACTGGCCAAGTCATGACGCGCAGCACCTTGATTGCACACCACCGTGACATGCATGGACCAGCCCATCGTGCACAGCCCCACCTGCCCAGGGCAAAGGCATGAGCCGTGAAGGCAGAGATGGCAGAAAGCGGCAACGAAGCGAAGGAGGATGTAAATGCATTAATTACATCTAGTGAGCGTGTCCCTTCCCCTTCCCGCCCTTACTGGATTTGCCATAGACAACCATGTAACATGAGCGGCGGGTGCTAAGCTCACCCCTGCCCTCAGCCCCCCCTCACCGATGCTGAACGTCATGCCTCCCCCCTCCATCGTTGCTTCGCGCCCCGCCCTGCGCTGCGTGTATAGTACTTCTTTTCGTGTGGCCCGCAAGTTGCCGCATCCCAGCTGTCAATGCTGTCGTAGCTTTCAGGACTGCGCCGATGTGGGTTCCGGGGCGCTGAATAGTCGCCTTCCCTGGTGTTGTTTGAGGTACCCGCTGACTCTCGCTCCATGCGCTCCTACCACGCCTTAGCGCGCAGCTTCCGAGCGCGCTCACCCGGCTCACGCGCACGCTCTGAGCGCACAGTTCAGAGCGCCTCCTGTTCCAGCTTGTCTGCCTCGCTCTTGCCCGGCGGCCCCTCCCACCAAAATACATAGCCACCCGTCTGTATGGGAAGCGGTGGGGGGTTTGGTGCGCTGCCTGCAATCCCAGCCCAACACTTCGCGCAGAGCATCGCTATCGTCCATCGGGCCCACGAGGTGCATAAAATAAATGCGCCTCGCACAGCGCATGCAGCTCGCGCATTGCGTATACTTTGGGATCATCAAAGACAGTGAGGAAGGGCCATGCCTTTGGATCACTTGGGCCCACTGAGTAGCCAGTTGGCAGCTCCGTGTCGGTGTCCTCCGTTGCTGCCGCCACTCCGGTGTGGAAGTACACAGTCCCCTTGAACACCTTAAGCTTGCTGCGCTGGCCCCGAAATGGCTCCTCCTTCACTTCAAGGGACAGAGGGTACAACTTGGACACGATTCCCCCCCCCCCCCCCCCCATGTCGGTCATCCTCACCCCATCGTGCGTTCCTCTCTTCAAGTGCAGCTCCGCGCGTGCCTCAGCCCGCGCCTTCTTCGCATGCCTTCTGTGATTGCGAACCTTCAACGCCCCGCCGTGCACGTCCTAGAAGATGGCGACCGACTCGAATCCCTCGCGACATGTGGTCATGTATGTGGCCTTCTTTCTCCCGCCGCGGGCTGTGACGCGGACCTTGCGTGGCACATGTCCGGTCGTGCCTCGCAGAACGAGACGAGGAGCGAGGTCCCCGGACAGGCCGCGAAAGGTCGCCATCGCGGGCTTCAAGCCTCCCTGCATGGGGTGGCCGTCAAGCGGTCGTATATCGCCTCGGTCACCGCCGAGACCAACGTCTCCTCGACTACCACTGCTAGTCCGTCTACTGTGGTGGACTTGCCACACTTCCAGCAGAATTCGGAGGCGGCGCGCTGGTTGGCCGAAACGGCCAGAACGCACCGAGCGCAGTTCTCGCGTCGCACCATATAAATTGGGTGCCGCGTCGGCGCGGCGGGTTTTCGGCCTCCACCATGTAGCATCAACGGACAAAGCGAGAGAGCAACGGAGGAACTCAAAAATCCGCCACGGTAACGACCTTAGCTTCCCCTCCCTCTAGCGATATCGGGTGCGTGTCGGGTGGGATCGGTGCCGAGATGTCTCCGATTCTGTTTGGCGTGGGTGGGCTGTAGTGAGTGATTGGGGCAAAATGGGTGGCGTCCGTACCTGATGCGGCCGAGTGCGCAGCCGGTGTTGACCACTGTGGGCACCGCCTGCCCGACCACCGCCAGTAATGTGTACCCATGGGATAAATTTTGCGCTCCGGGGGGGGGGGGGGGGGGTAATGCGCAATGGCCGCGCGCACCGGCGGCGAGCGCGCTGTGTGCAGCTCGGGGTGGGTGAGGAAGTTTGCTGTATGTGTGCTGGACGCGGTGCGCGCGGCCCGCATAAAGGATTCTCGTACATAAATAGTTCACGCGCGTCTTATAGCCCTGGTGCAGGGCACGGGCGCGTGGGCCCCTGACGAGGGGCAGCCGAGTGGGAGGGGCAGAAGGATGCGGTGAGGTTAATGGAAGCGAGCAGCGCCCGCAGCGCCCGCGCCGCGATGTAACGGCGCGCGCGCACACTGTTGTCGCTGGCACACGCGCACACTGCACACTGCTGTCGCTGTGCACACTGCACACTGCTGCACACTGCTGGCACACTCGCACATTGCTGTCGCTGCGCTAGTAATGCTGTACTATAATACGCGATATCCCGGTACTGGTACGGCGTCATATCACGTACCATTTGCGTACGGGTACTGCCATGGCAGTCATGACGGCGCGGGTACTCGCGACCACCGCCGAGAGAAGCTGACTGAAAGAGGATATAGGCGCGGGTTAGGCGCGGTTGGGCGCGGGGTTATACGGAATACAGTAATTGTACAGTAAAATTGAGTACGGATACAGTAAAAGTACCGTGTTAGGCGCGGTTAGGCGGACCCCGTTTCGACGAGTGTCCTCGCTGCTCGAAGCTCCAAGAGACCTGCTGCAGCGCCGCCGTTTTGGGAGCCATCTCCGCCAGACCCCGCTGGCAGTGGTTGAGATGCGGGCTTGGAGGACCCGCCAGCCTGACGCGGCGCCGCTACGACCTGGTAGTAGCGGTCATCGACTAAGACGGGGGGGGGGGGGGTTTAGAGACCCGGCTCGGCAGATCAAGCAGGTGTTGGTGGACTTAATAAGCGTTGCTTTTTGATGTGTTGAATGCCGCGCCGCATCTCGTTGTCGTTGCGCCATTCGCGCACGGTGCGAATCGAGTAGCCACAGTGTTTTACAGTCTTGCTCTGGCACTCCCCGAAGAGGGCAGAATCCACGGCAGCGTACCACCAATCTACGGAAAAGTCCGGCGCAACAGCCTGCAAGACAAGGTTCCACGACGCACGGGAGCCGGGTGTGGAAAAGCGTCTCATCGTTACAAGAGCTAGGAGCGACAGTACACGGGTTTTTACGCGAGATGCGGGCGTTCACCTGCCCCCGCTGCCGAGATGCGGTACCCCCACCGTCACGGTTGACTCTCTCCACCCTATGCATCTCTTGCTCGTCAGTCTTGCCAGCGGTGGCCTCAGCCACAGCTGGCAAGACTGACGCGAGCCTCCGGGTTCCAGTGCCGCATCTCTCTCGGCGCAACCGTCTGTACGACACGGTTCCACGACGCACAGAAGTCGGGTTTGGAAAAGCGTCTCGTCGTTACAAGAGCTAGGAGCGACAGTACACGGGTTTTTACGCGAGAGATGCGGGCGTTCACCTGCTCTTGCTGCCGAGATGCGGGTAATCCCACCCTCACGGTAAATCTCTCCACCCTTTGCATCTCTTGCTCGTCAGTCTTGCCAGCGGTGGCCGGAGGCAAGACTGGCGCGAGGATGTACTTGTCGTCCCCAATGTGGGCCTCCAGGTTCCAGAGCCGCATCTCTCTCGGCGCAACCGTCTGTAAGACATGGTTCCACGACGCACAGAAGTCGGGTTTGGAAAAGCGTCTCGTCGTTACAAGAGCTAGGAGCGACAGTACACGGGTTTTTACGCGAGAGGTGCGGGCGTTCACCTGCGGAGATGCGGTACCCCCACCGTCACGGTAAAATATCTCCACCCTATGTATCTCTTGCTCGTCAGTCTTGCCAGCGGTGGCCTCACCCACCGCTGGCAAGACTGACACGAGGATGTACTTGTCGTCCTCAAAGTGGGCCTCCGGGTTTCATTACCGCATCTCTCTCGGCGTAACCACCTGTAAGACAAGGTTCCACGACGCACTGGAGTCGGGTTTGGAAAAGCGTCTCGTCGTTAAAAGAGCTAGGAGCGACAGTACACGGGTTTTTACGCGAGAGATGCGGGCGTTCACCTGCTCTTGCTGTCGAGATGCGGGTAATCCCACCCCTCACATTTAACTATCTCCACCCTCTGCATCTCTTGCTCGTCATTGTTGCCAGCGGTGGCCTGAGGCTCTTCCAAAAGGAGGAGTCGGCCCACGCTTCTTGGAATGCTTCTTGCGCAGCTTAATGGGCGACAAGCTGCTGCTCTTGCCTCCATAGGCGGAGACACGGGTCGGGGAGGCGGAGATGCGGCACCGCCACGGGAAGATATGGCCCTGCGACTCCCACCAGCGGCACCCGAAGGCGCCTGATGGCTTGACGTGGCTTCGCGTTTCGGCTTAGGCGCCTGGAAGGGTCGTCGTCCTCCAGCTCTATCGCCATCTTGGAGGAGGACTCGGCCCGCGCTCCTTGGAATGCTTCTTGCGCAGCTTAATGGGCGACAAGCTGCTCTTGCCTCCCGTGCTCAACGCACCGTGCGGGCGCTTCGTCGCTCTCGAAGGCTGAGGCTCACTCGGCGGCTTGGCAGTCTCCGAGGGACCAAGCCTGCTCGGGGGAGGGGCGGAGCTGCTCGAAGCTCTATCAAGAGACCTGCTGCAGCGCCGTTTTGGGAGCCATCCCCGCCGGACCCGGTGGCGGCGGTTGAGATGCGGGCTTGGAGGACCCGCCAGCCTGACGCGGC
Organism: Tetraselmis striata; assembly: GCA_006384855.1. Lineage (NCBI taxonomy): Eukaryota > Viridiplantae > Chlorophyta > Chlorodendrophyceae > Chlorodendrales > Chlorodendraceae > Tetraselmis > Tetraselmis striata. The sequence continues at coordinate 115,531 of VCJN01000763.1, forward strand.
GCCGCTACGACCTGGTAGTAGCGATCGTCGACCAAGACGGTGGGGGGTAAAGAGCTGGCTCGGCAACCTTCCAGTATGAGGATTTTATGATAAAAGGGGATTTGCTTGCCCATATGCTTTACAATACAATACAGATTGCAAGTCAGTACCACTAATGCCTGGTATTTGCTCGCGGCACGCCGCAGATTGCTGCAGCGCTGCACCGCAGATGCTGCCTTAAGGCGTGCTCTAATTGTCTAGATGGCTGCAAACCATTTAGTATGCGGGGCTGCATGGCATAGCAGGGATGTGAACACGCACCGGCTTGACGATACTATACAGATTTGCAAGGCAGTACCACTAATGCCTGATATTTGCTCGCGGCACGCCGCAGATTGCTGCAGCATTGCACCGCAGATGCTGCCTTAAGGCATGCTGTAATTGTCTAGATGGCTGCAAATTATTTAGTATGCGGGGCTGCATGGCATAGAAGGGATGTGAACACGCACCGGCTTGACGATACTATACAGATTTGCAAGGCACTACGGCTAATACCTGATAATAGCTGGCGGCACGCCGCAGATTGCGGCAGCCATTTGCCTAGATGGCTGCAGACCATTTCGTATGCGGGGCTGCATGGCATGGAAGGGATGTGAACACGCACCGGCTTGACGATACTATACAGATTGCAAGGCAGTACGGCTAATACCTTATATTTGCTGGCGGCACGCCGCAGAGTGCTGCAGCGCTGCACCGCAGATGCTGCCTTAAGGCATGTTTTAATTGCCTGGATGGCTGCAAACCATTTATAAGTATGCGGGGCTGCATGGCATGAAAGGGATATAAACACGCACCTGCTTGACGATACTATACGGATTGCAAGGCAGTAGGGCTAATGCTTGATATTTGCTGGCAACACGCCGCAAATTGCTGCAGCGCTGCACCGCAGATGCTGCCTTTAAGCATGCTTTGATTGCCTGGATGGCTGCAAACCATTTATAAGTATGCGGGGCTGCATGAATCACCAACATGCGCCGCCCGCGGCGCCAACGCGGCCCGCGGCGCGTTGGCGCCGCGCTGCCCCGGCCCGCGGCGCGTTGGCGCCCCGCTGCGCGGCCCGCGGCGCGTTGGCGCCCCGCTGCGCCGGCCGCGGCGCGTTGGCGCCCCGCTGCCCCGGCCGCGCTAGCAAAGGAAGTGCGGTTTGTGAAATCGACGGGTAGGAGTCGATTCAACTCTTATCTGCGGTTGAGAATGATTTGTTATGATCGTTGACTATGATTAATGAGGTATTGTCCAGGGAGCTATGGCAGCGAATTTCAATCTGCATGAATCCCTTGTCACGGACCAGACACGAACTCACGTTGCTTGCCGAGGTGCTCCGAGAGGTGCGCTCTAAAAGTCGCCGAATCTCTTCCGACGACCAACCACAAGGCGCGTCCGTTGGTTTCGGGGTTTCTTGGGTGCTTTGACGCGATGAAAAGTACACGATTCGCTGTCAACAGGCTGTCGAGGTAGATCATTCGCGGGAGGGGCCCTTGCGTCAAGTAGGTGCTCGGAATCTGCACGCGATAGATTTCCGCCTTGGAGGCCGCCAGCAAGGGTAGGAGGACATCCAGGTGAGTGAACCAAGGCGACGTGACAACGACAAAGGGCTCCTTGGACATGGCAGCGAGGCCATGTAGAGCTAGGAGAGACAATACACGGGTTTGTACACGAGAGATACATTTAGTAGGAGGCCGAGATGTCCGCGCATGCGGCGTTACGGGCTTTGCGTCCCGAGATGAGGGCTTTTGGGGCGGAGATGTGGGTCGGGGAAGCAGAGATGGGGCACCGCCATGGGAAGATGTGGCAAGGCGACTTCCAGCAGCGGCACCCGAAGGCGCCTGGCGGCTTGACCGGGTTTCGCGTTTCGGCTTAGGGGGTCGTCGGCCTCCAATTCTTTCGCCATCTTCAAAGGAGGACTCGGCCCGCGCTTCTCGGAACGCCTCCTACGCAGCTTCATGGGCGACAAAGTGGTCTTGCCTGCTGTGCTCAACGCACCGTGCGAGCGCTTCGTCGCTCTCGAAGGCTGAGGCTCACTCGGCGGCTTGGCAGTCACCGAGGGACCAAGCTTGCTCGGGGGAGGGGCGGAGCTGCTCGACGCTCGAGGAGACCTGCTGCAGCGCCGTTTTGGGAACCATCTCCACCGGCCCCCGCTGGCGGTGGTTGAGATGCGGGCTTGGAGGACCCGCCAGCCTAACGAGTTGCCGCTACGACCTGGTAGTAGCGGTTGTCGACCAAGACGGTGCGGGGTGCCGAGCTGCCTTGGCAGGGCTGGCAGGTGTTGGTGGACTTCGTGAAGCGTTTGTTCTTGATCTGTTGAATGCCGCGCCGCATCTCGTAGTCGTTGTGCCATTCGCGCACGCTGCGAATCGAGTAGCCACAGTGTTTCACAGTTTTCGCCGAGCATTGGGTCGACAAGTGGCGCTTCTTGTTGAAGGGGGGTCGTGGAGATGGTCTATGTAGGGAGGGGGGGGCGTGTGAGAATCTTTTCCCTCGCGCGCGAAGATGCGCACACGTTTAAGGTTTTGTTGACAAGGGGCGAGGGGTTACCATTTTGCTCCCACTTGTGGCGCTTGTGGCGGAGCTCGTTTGTCCAGGCGGACACCCTCCGACAGTAATGGGCCCCTCCTCCTCCTCCTCCTCCTCCTCCTCCTCTTCCTGTCCGTGCTCATCCTCATGAATCGTGGCCAAAGGTTCACCTAGACCGGCTCCAGACTGTTCGACATCGGTCTGCGTGGGTTGAGATCCCTGAGATGCGCGATGGCGAGGTGCGCTTAACGCAGCCCACGGCGCCGAGATGAGTGATGCTAACGAAGATGCGAGTCCGCGTACCGTTGGAGTCGCTCCGGGGAGTGGGTCCAAAGGTGGCACGCCTCGAGGCTGGGGGTTAGGCTGAGGCCCCGGCTCGGCCAAAGGTTGCGAATCTCCGCCGTACCAAGGCCATGGCGGTCCGCTTCGATGTTGCCCACCGCTCGGTTGCATGGGCCTTTTGGGCTGAGTCGTGGGTATTGGAGCCTGACACGCCCTCCTGCCCGAACGCAAGTGCATCTGCGGAGAATCTTGCGCCATGGGGGTCACTAGCAGTGCGTCGAGAGCCGTCGTTGGCTCGAAACCAAGCGCAACTGCAGATGCCCCCGCCACCGGAGTCTTCAACCGGGCAGAGGTGCGTTTTCCTTTGCGAGGATGGTCTGCCATGCTTCTGTGAACCAAGATGCGTGAAGATGCCTCCCTAAACAAAAGCGCGAGGGTGCTTGCGAGTGATAGAAGAGTGAAAAGCACAGCGACGGAGTAGCATTCGAGGCAAAAACGATTAGCATGGACTGGTAGCGACGCATCTCGTCAAGGGGCGGTGGACAGATGCGTAGTACATAGTGCAGTATAGGTGAAGGGTACCTCGTACAGTGTTGGCAAGAATGTGTGAAAGGCCAGTTTCACAGTACATTCGTACGGTATTGGGCGTTACTCAGTTTTTGCACCCCCTTGGGGGGTGCAAAAACCGAGTTAAGGGGGGCACATTTTCGAGTCCGTAAATGTCCCCATTTTGACTCGATATTTGCCCTTTTTCCCAAGCCAATGGCATGACCGAGCGCATCGTTCAAGTCTTGAAGGTGGCAATTCGGAAACTTGTGCCAACCCTCGGCACTATCTCTTGGCACTCGTGGATGCCAGTGATCGAGTTTGGCTATCGCGTCAGCAAGCAAGCAACAACCGGCTACAGCCCGCACTTTCTTCTATTTGGCCGTGATCATATGGCGCCGGACCAGGTTCGCGCGCTGTTGGAGGAGCCGGTCGACATGGACGACGACATTGCAGTCATCAACCTCATCACACAGCGAGCCGATATGCTGAGGGCTGCCATGCCTAAGGCATTCGAGAGGGCGCTGCAAGCTCAACAGCGCGATGTGGTGCGCTACCGCAAGGTCCGGCGCGGCGATGTGCAACCTCGGCGCCACCGCTTCGAGACCGGCAGCTACGTTTACGTGGCGCAGCCCCCGCTCAACACCCTGGACGTCCGTACCGCCCGCACCATCCTGCGTGTTGTTGAGATCTTGGAGTCCGGATGGCTGGGTACAGGGGGCAATATCGAGTCAAAATGGGCACATTTACGGACTCGAAAATGTGCCCCCCACGTGATCGCTTAGACTCGTATATGTACCCACTTTTTGGGTACATTTCAGGTGCAATTTATAACTATACGAGAGTACTAACAATGACCATTCGCCGTGTCCTCTTCGCGCCCTCTCCTGCGTAAAGTACTACCCGCCTCAACCTAGGTGGTGGGGCTACTTCGCGCCATTTTGCGCGCCACGGTGGCCCACCCTGTCAAGGATTTCACTCCTCGCTGCTCGAAGCTCCAAGAGACCTGCTGCAGCGCCGCCGTTTTGGGAGCCATCTCCGCCAGACCCCGCTGGCAGTGGTTGAGATGCGGGCTTGGAGGACCCGCCAGCCTGACGCGGCGCCGCTACGACCTGGTAGTAGCGGTCATCGACTAAGACGGGGGGGGGGGGGGGGTTAGAGACCCGGCTCGGCAGATCAAGCAGGTGTTGGTGGACTTAATAAGCGTTGCTTCTTGATGTGTTGATTGCCGCGCCGCATCTCGTTGTCGTTGCGCCAGTCGCGCACGGTGCGAATCGAGTAGCCACAGTGTTTTACAGTCTTGCTCTGGCACTCCCCGAAGAGGGCAGAATCCACGGCAGCGTACCACCAATCTACGGAAAAGTCCGGCGCAACAGCCTGCAAGACAAGGTTCCACGACGCACGGGAGCCGGGTGTGGAAAAGCGTCTCATCGTTACAAGAGCTAGGAGCGACAGTACACGGGTTTTTACGCGAGATGCGGGCGTTCACCTGCCCCCGCTGCCGAGATGCGGTACCCCCACCGTCACGGTTGACTCTCTCCACCCTCTGCATCTCTTGCTCGTCAGTCTTGCCAGCGGTGGCCTCAGCCACAGCTGGCAAGACTGACGCGAGCCTCCGGGTTCCAGGGCCGCATCTCTCTCGGCGCAACCGTCTGTACGACATGGTTCCACGACGCACAGAAGTCGGGTTTGGAAAAGCGTCTCGTCGTTACAAGAGCTAGGAGCGACAGTACACGGGTTTTTACGCGAGAGATGCGGGCGTTCACCTGCTCTTGCTGCCGAGATGCGGGTAATCCCACCCTCACGGTAAATCTCTCCACCCTTTGCATCTCTTGCTCGTCAGTCTTGCCAGCGGTGGCCGGAGGCAAGACTGGCGCGAGGATGTACTTGTCGTCCCCAATGTGGGCCTCCGGGTTCCAGTGCCGCATCTCTCTCGGCGCAACCGTCTGTAAGACATGGTTCCACGACGCACAGAAGTCGGGTTTGGAAAAGCGTCTCGTCGTTACAAGAGCTAGGAGCGACAGTACGCGGGTTTTTAGGCGAGAGGTGCGGGCGTTCACCTGCGGAGATGCGGTACCCCCACCGTCACGGTAAAATCTCTCCACCCTATGTATCTCTTGCTCGTCAGTCTTGCCAGCGGTGGCCTCACCCACCGCTGGCAAGACTGACACGAGGATGTACTTGTCGTCCTCAAAGTGGGCCTCCGGGTTTCATTACCGCATCTCTCTCGGCGTAACCACCTGTAAGACAAGGTTCCACGACGCACTGGAGTCGGGTTTGGAAAAGCGTCTCGTCGTTAAAAGAGCTAGGAGCGACAGTACACGGGTTTTTACGCGAGAGATGCGGGCGTTCACCTGCTCTTGCTGTCGAGATGCGGGTAATCCCACCCCTCACACTTAACTATCTCCACCCTCTGCATCTCTTGCTCGTCATTGTTGCCAGCGGTGGCCTGAGGCTCTTCCAAAAGGAGGAGTCGGCCCACGCTTCTTGGAATGCTTCTTGCGCAGCTTAATGGGCGACAAGCTGCTGCTCTTGCCTCCATAGGCGGAGACGCGGGTCGGGGAGGCGGAGATGCGGCACCGCCACGGGAAGATATGGCCCTGCGACTCCCACCAGCGGCACCCGAAGGCGCCTGATGGCTTGACGTGGCTTCGCGTTTCGGCTTAGGCGCCTGGAAGGGTCGTCGTCCTCCAGCTCTATCGCCATCTTGGAGGAGGACTCGGCCCGCGCTCCTTGGAATGCTTCTTGCGCAGCTTAATGGGCGACAAGCTGCTCTTGCCTCCCGTGCTCAACGCACCGTGCGGGCGCTTCGTCGCTCTCGAAGGTTGAGGCTCACTCGGCGGCTTGGCAGTCTCCGAGGGACCAAGCCTGCTCGGGGGAGGGGCGGAGCTGCTCGAAGCTCTATCAAGAGACCTGCTGCAGCGCCGTTTTGGGAGCCATCTCCGCCGGACCCCGGTGGCGGCGGTTGAGATGCGGGCTTGGAGGACCCGCCAGCCTGACGCGGCGCCGCTACGACCTGGTAGTAGCGATCGTCGACCAAGACGGTGGGGGGTAAAGAGCTGGCTCGGCAACCTTCCAGTATGAGGATTTTATGATAAAAGGGGATTTACTTGCCCATATGCTTTACAATACAATACAGATTGCAAGTCAGTACCACTAATGCCTGGTATTTGCTCGCGGCACGCCGCAGATTGCTGCAGCGCTGCACCGCAGATGCTGCCTTAAGGCGTGCTCTAATTGTCTAGACGGCTGCAAACCATTTAGTATGCGGGGCTGCATGGCATAGCAGGGATGTGAACACGCACCGGCTTGACGATACTATACAGATTTGCAAGGCAGTACCACTAATGCCTGATATTTGCTCGCGGCACGCCGCAGATTGCTGCAGCACTGAACCGCAGATGCTGCCTTAAGGCGTGCTCTAATTGTCTAGATGGCTGCAAACCATTTAGTATGCGGGGCTGCATGGCATAGAAGGGATGTGAACACGCACCTGCTGCTTGACGATACTATGCAGATTGCACGGCAGTAGGGCTAATGCCTGATATTTGCTGGCGGCACGCCGCAGATTGCTGCAGCGCTGCACCGCAGATGCTGCCTTAAGGCATGCTTTAATTGTCTAGATGGCTGCAAACCATTTAGTATGCGGGGCTGCATGGCATAGAAGGGATGTGAACACGCACCGGCTTGACGATACTATACGGACTGCAAGGCAGTAGGGCTAATACCTCATATTTGCTGGCGGCACGCCGCAGATTGCTGCAGCCATTTGCCTACATGGCTGCAAACCATTTCGTATGCGGGGCTGCATGGCATGAAAGGGATGTGAACACGCACCGGCTTGTCGATACTATACGGACTGCAAGGCAGTAGGGCTAATGCCTGATATTTGCTGGCGGCACGCCGCAGATTGATGCAGCGCTGCACCGCAGATGCTGCCTTAAGGCATGTTTTAATTGACTGGATGGCTGCAAACCATTTATTAGTATGCGGGGCTGCATGGCATAGAAGGGATATGAACACGCACCTACTTGACGATACTATACGGACTGCAAGGCAGTAAGGCTAATACGTTATATTTGCTGGCGGCACGCCGCAGATTGCTGCAGCCATTTGCCTACATGGCTGCAAACCATTTCGTATGCGGGGCTGCATGGCATGAAAGGGATGTGAACACGCACCGGCTTGTCGATACTATACGGACTGCAAGGCAGTAGGGCTAATGCCTGATATTTGCTGGCGGCACGCCGCAGATTGATGCAGCGCTGCACCGCAGATGCTGCCTTAAGGCATGTTTTAATTGACTGGATGGCTGCAAACCATTTATTAGTATGCGGGGCTGCATGGCATAGAAGGGATATGAATACGCACCTGCTTGTCGATACCATACAGATTGCAGGGCAGTAGGGATAATACGTTATATTTGCTCGCGGCACGCCGCAGATTGCTGCAGCGCTGCACCGCAGATGCTGCCTTTAAGCATGCTTTTATTGCCTAGATGGCTGCAAACCATTTAGTATGCGGGGCTGCATGAATCACCAACATGCGCCGGCCGCGGCGCGTTGGCGCCCCGCTGCGCCGGCCGCGGCGCGTTGGCGCCCCGCTGCGCCGGCCGCGGCGCGTTGGCGCCCCGCTGCGCCGGCCGCGGCGCGTTGGCGCCCCGCTGCGCCGGCCGCGGCGCGTTGGCGCCCCGCTGCGCCGGCCGCGGCGCGTTGGCGCCCCGCTGCGCCGGCCGCGGCGCGTTGGCGCCCCGCTGCGCCGGCCGCGGCGCGTTGGCGCCCCGCTGCGCCGGCCGCGGCGCGTTGGCGCCCCGCTGCGCCGGCCGCGGCGCGTTGGCGCCCCGCTGCGCCGGCCGCGGCGCGTTGGCGCCCCGCTGCGCCGGCCGCGGCGCGTTGGCGCCCCGCTGCGCCGGCCGCGGCGCGTTGGCGCCCCGCTGCCCCGGCCGCGGCGCGTTGGCGCCCCGCTGCCCCGGCCGCGGCGCGTTGGCGCCCCGCTGCCCCGGCCGCGGCGCGTTGGCGCCCCGCTGCCCCGGCCGCGGCGCGTTGGCGCCCCGCTGCCCCGGCCGCGGCGCGTTGGCGCCCCGCTGCCCCGGCCGCGGCGCGTTGGCGCCCCGCTGCCCCGGCCGCGCTAGCAAAGGAAGTGCGGTTTGTGAAATCGACGGACAGGAGTCGATTCGACTCTTATCTGCGGTTGAGAATGATTTGTTATGATCGTTGACTATGATTAATGAGGTATTGTCCAGGGAGCTATGGCAGCGAATTTCAAGCTGCATGAATCCCTTGTCACGGACCAGACACGAACTCACGTTGCTTGCCGAGGTGCTCCGAGAGGTGCGCTCTAAAAGTCGCCGAATCTCTTCCGACGACCAACCACAAGGCGCGTCCGTCGGTTTCGGGGTTTCTTGGGTGCTTTGACGCGATGAAAAGTACACGATTCGCTGTCAACAGGCTGTCGAGGTAGATCATTCGCGGGAGGGGCCCTTGCGTCAAGTAGGTGCTCGGAATCTGCACGCGATAGATTTCCGCCTTGGAGGCCGCCAGCAACGGTAGGAGGACATCCAGGTGAGTGAACCAAGGCGACGTGACAACGACAAAGGGCTCCTTGGACAGGGCAGCGTTACAAGTAGAGCTAGGAGCGACAATACACGGGTTTGTACACGAGAGATACATTTAGTAGGAGGCCGAGATGTCCGCGCATGCGGCGTTACGGGCTTTGCGTCCCGAGATGAGGGCTTTTTGGGCGGAGATGTGGGTCGGGGACGCAGAGATGGGGCACCGCCATGGGAAGATGTGGCAAGGCGACTTCCAGCAGCGGCACCCGAAGGCGCCTGGCGGCTTGACCGGGTTTCGCGTTTCGGCTTAGGGGGTCGTCGGCCTCCAATTCTTTCGCCATCTTCAAAGGAGGACTCGGCCCGCGCTTCTCGGAACGCTTCCTACGCAGCTTCATGGGCGACAAAGTGGTCTTGCCTGCTGTGCTCAACGCACCGTGCGAGCGCTTCGTCGCTCTCGAAGGCTGAGGCTCACTCGGCGGCTTGGCAGTCACCGAGGGACCAAGCTTGCTTGGGGGAGGGGCGGAGCTGCTCGACGCTCGAGGAGACCTGCTGCAGCGCCGTTTTGGGAACCATCTCCACCGGACCCCGCTGGCGGTGGTTGAGATGCGGGCTTGGAGGACCCGCCAGCCTAACGAGTTGCCGCTACGACCTGGTAGTAGCGGTTGTCGACCAAGACGGTGCGGGGTGCCGAGCTGCCTTGGCAGGGCTGGCAGGTGTTGGTGGACTTCGTGAAGCGTTTGTTCTTGATTTGTTGAATGCCGCGCCGCATCTCGTAGTCGTTGTGCCATTCGCGCACGCTGCGAATCGAGTAGCCACAGTGTTTCACAGTTTTCGCCGAGCATTGGGTCGACAAGTGGCGCTTCTTGTTGAAGGGGGGTCGTGGAGATGGTCTATGTAGGGAGGGGGGGCGTGTGAGAATCTTTTCCCTCACGCGCGAAGATGCGCACACGTTTGAGGTTTTGTTGACAAGGGGCGAGGGGTTACCATTTTGCTCCCACTTGTGGCGCTTGTGGCGGAGCTCGTTTGTCCAGGCGGACACCCTCCGACAGTAATGGGCCCCTCCTCCTCCTCCTCCTCCTTCTCCTCCTCCTCCTCCTCCTCCTCTTCCTGTCCGTGCTCATCCTCATGAATCGTGGCCAAAGGTTCACCTAGACCGGCTCCAGACTGTTCGACATCGGTCTGCGTGGGTTGAGATCCCTGAGATGCGCGATGGCGAGGTGCGCTTAACGCAGCCCACGGCGCCGAGATGAGTTATGCTAACGAAGATGCGAGTCCGCGTACCGTTGGAGTCGCTCCGGGGAGTGGGTCCAAAGGTGGCACGCCTCGAGGCTGGGGGTTAGGCTGAGGCCCCGGCTCGGCCAAAGGCTGCGAATCTCCGCCGTACCAAGGCCATGGCGGTCCGCTCCGATGTTGCCCACCGCTCGGTTGCAGGGGCCTTTTGGGCTGAGTCGTGGGTATTGGAGCCTGACACGCCCTCCTGCCCGAACGCAAGTGCATCTGCGGAGAATCTTGCGCCATGGGGGTCACTAGCAGTGCGTCGGGAGCCGTCGTTGGCTCGAAACCAAGCGCAGCTGCAGATGCCCCCGCCACCGGAGTCTTCAACCGGGCAGAGGTGCGTTTTCCTTTGCGAGGATGGTCTGCCATGCTTTTGTGAACCAAGATGCGTGAAGATGCCTCCCTAAACAAAAGCGCGAGGGTGCTTGCGAGTGATAGAAGAGTGAAAAGCACAGCGACGGAGTAGCATTCGAGGCAAAAACGGTTAGCATGGACTGGTAGCGACGCATCTCGTCAAGGGGCGGTGGACAGATGCGTAGTAGCGCTACATAGTGCAGTATAGGTGAAGGGTACCTCGTACAGTGTTGGCAAGAATGTGTGAAAGGCCAGTTTCACAGTACATTCGTACGGTATTGGGCGTTACTCAGTTTTTGCACCCCCTTGGGGGGTGCAAAAACCGAGTTAAGGGGGGCACATTTTCGAGTCCGTAAATGTCCCCATTTTGACTCGATATTTGCCCTTTTTCCCGGATGGCTGCGTTTATCCGGATCCGACGGCAACGAGATTCAAGTGCATATGGACAACTGCGCGCCGTGCCACTTGTCCAACCTTGTGCCAGCGCGGTACGGCCAAGGCATGCCAGCATGCAAAGGTTGTGGCAGCGACAGCATTGCAGCCCCACGACTCATCTGCGACAAGTGCCAAGCCATGTGGCATGTGGCGTGCGCCAAGGCAGAGCTACATCCTGGCGAGGAGTGGCTATGCCCGAATTGCGCGCCGCCACTACGCCGCTGACGTTGCATCATAATATGTTGCCACCCGACAAGCCATCTTCAAATCATCAGTCATCATCATCTATTCTTCATGTCGTCAGCCGCGCACTTCCGTCTTGGACTCAACACCTGTGGAGTTGAGTGGGGGGGGGGTATGCAGTGCGGCGCCGACAGCTTACCATCACCATCCCATTTCTCTTCATGCGACACGGTCGTAAATATTGCGATATGTGCGACCAGCGAGGCCAGCCGCAAATCCTCGAGCCGCAAATCCGCTAGTTTACGGTTAGGGCTCAATTATACAACTCCGTGTCAAGCGTTTACGACTACTCGCGAGCCGCAACCGTAAATTAGTACCGGGTACCCGTACGATTATTTGCGGTTACGGCCGAAAATGAAATGCAGCCAAATGCATGCATGCGTGCGTAGCACCATCTGTAAGTGTCATGCGCAACCTCCCCGCAACCGACGTGCTGGTCCATGTCGCACGTCGGGGTTGGGAGGCGGAAGCCCATGGCCGGGAGAGTGTCTGGTTACAGAGAAGTGAGCAGGCCCGAAGAGCCGAACGCCTACATGGGATGGCGCGATGGGGTGGCCGCGGCGCGTGTGTAGCGCGGTGCTCGTACCACTCAGACATGTGCTTAAGTACTAATACGCATACCCTAGCTACATTGTCTGGTGTACAGCAGTTGCAGCAGCACTGGTGCTAACATCCCCTCCCAATGTCGCAAGGGGGTGCGTCAAGCAGGGGTTTTGGCTAACGCTAGTCGCTAGCCTAGAGAGGTAGCCCGCCATGCCCTGACCTCGGCGTGGATCGGGGCAGGTCCTCTAGGGAGTCTGACTGCGCCGGTTGTCGAGCGGATGAAAGTCGCGGGTGGTCACTTCCCTTGGCGTTGGTGTGCCGAGCTTCGCATACGACTTCATACTAGTCGACGAGCGTTGCCCGAATTTTCCAGTCGGCCGAGCCGAGAATCTCTTCGGGCGGGAGCTGCGGTACGCGGCAGTCGCTGGCGTCGTGGTAGCTGGCGAGGGAGCCCGTACATGGCGGTCGCTGGCGTCATGGTAGCCAGCTTCCGGGTGTGCGCTTTAGATGTAGGTGCGCAAACAACCTGTCGTGTGTCGAGGCCCCTTACTGGCTGCGGTGGTCTCGGTTTTACGTCCGGGCTTCCCGCCCAGACGGACTTCCTGATAGGTCTAGCGTCGTACCATTCTCACTAGTGTCCGACATAGGCTGTAGAGGGCCCATAACCTGTCATGCGCAACCTCCCCGCAACCGACGTGCTGATCCATGTCGCACGTCGGGGTTGGGAGGCGGAAGCCCATGGCCGGGCGAGTGTCTGGTTACAGAGAAGTGAGCAGGCCCGGAGCGCCGAACGCCTACATGGGCTGGCGCGATGGGGTGGCCGCGGCGCGTGTGTAGCGCGGTGCTCGTACCACTCAGACATGTGCTTAAGTACTAATACGCATACCCTAGCTGCATTGTCTGGTGTACAGCAGTTGCAGCAACACTGGTGTTAACAGTAAGGATACCGCGCAAAACGCACCAGGTACTTGGTACCCACATGGGGACTTGTGTGGTACATATCCTTACATCGGGGTATGGCAAATTGCATATCAAGGCAGTAAAGATTACTCGTGTACGGCCGGCTGAGGCCCGGCGGCGGCCCGGTCTGTCGTCGCATCAGCGTCCAGCGGGGCAACGACGGGGGCATTAACCAACGTGCCGCATAGACGCGTGACAGGTGAAAACATGTCGACGATTCGGCAAGCTGAACCAACACACACGCCCATAGGAACCGCCGCACATGCGACTGACTGGTGGAGCGGATCGGCGATGGGGCGCGACCTTAAGCCGCGGGCGATATGTAATCCCCATATATACATATTGTAGTCGCTGTGGGCGCTACCAATACCTGGACTCTGTGGCCCCCACGCCGCCAGAGGGCCCCGAGCCGAGGCGGCCGGCGGCGGCTACAAGCCTTGGCGTGGCGCTTCCGCGCTTTCGCGGAGATGCGCATGACCGAACTCGTGCGCTCATGGGACGACGCGCGCACCGAGACGTTCTACGCCGGACATGCCCGCCAGCGTCGAACGGACGCCGATCTCTTTGCGGCGCTGCTCGTGGGCGCTGCGGACACCGTTGTGGCGTTGGTGGAGGACGGAGAGCTCTCCCGAGCGGCGGGCCGACTATCTTCTAAGGGTATGGGCGACCTATCCGATCCTGCTATCCTCGCCCAGCTGCGCGACAAGCACCCGTCCCGTAGCCACCCGATCCTTGACGCCGCGTATGACATTCCGGTGGACGAGGCCGCCCTGACGGTGGACATGCGCGCGCCGTACCAGCAACTCAAGCAGCACGTGGCGGCGGGGCCCTCAGGCATGCGCAACGAGTATCCCCGCTGCTTGGTGGGCGAATACGCCCCGGCGTCCGGGCCTGCGGCAGTCCGCGCCATGTCGGAGGTTGCCTCTATGTACCTCCAAGGTCGCCTGCCCGGGTGGTTCAACCGGCTCTTCGCCTCTGCTAGGCTCGTGGCACCTGTCAAGAAGCTAGGCGAGGGGAGGGCCCCGGACGTGCGGCCTATGGCAGTCGGGGAGGCGGAGCGGCGCGCAGCGGAGTGGGCAGTGGTGGACAACATGAAGGAGGCATACGTGTCGGTGCTCGCTCCATCTCAGCTCGGCGTCGGCATTCCCGCGGGCGACTCTGTGCTCATCCACGGCGTTCGGCTCATCGCCGAGAAGCTTGGCCCACGTGCCGTCATCGTCCACACAGACCTTCGCAACGCTTACAACGAGGCATGGCGCCGCACCATCATCCAACGCCACATCGATTCCTCTCCACTACAACCTGTCATCCCTGCGCTCCTAACCTCTTTCTCCACGGATTCGTATCTGGTCGTGGACGACCGGTCCGCCCCTTTGCGGTCGGAGGACGGCGTGCAACAGGGCGCGCCTTTGGCCACGACTTCCTTTTGCGTCGCGATTCACCCCGAGGTGCAGCAGTGTGATACCACGTTGGAGGTCAATGACGGGGCGGCGCGCTTCAACGCCGACGATGGATTTTTGGTGGGCCTTCCGGAGCACGTTTGGCCGGCTCTTCACGCCTTCCGTACGTCCATCAAGGCGTCCGTGGGGCTTGAGGTGCGCTTCGACAAGATGCAGGCGTACAACGCTGACATGGAGGCCGCGCGGCGTGAGTCTCCGGCCGACATCGAGTGGCTCGAGCTAGATGGCCATCACGGCATCGCGGTCCTGAACGTGCCGCTCGGATCGCCAGAGTATGTGCAGGCGTACATGCGCGGCAAGGCGGAGGAGCTACGAGAGGAGGTGGACGCTAGCCTGAGCAAGCTTCTGTCTGCCAAGCCCAGCCGTCGGTACACCCACGCCTTGAATCACCACGCATGGGCCCTGCTCAAGCATTGCATGCAACACAAGGCGGGGTATTGGCTCCGCAATTGTCTTCCGTCCGAGGTGGAGACCTTTGCGGAGGCGGTGGATGCCACCATCCTCGCGGCGGTCGAGCGGGTGCTAGGGGTCTCTTTTGATCCCTCCACGTACGGCACCGACATCAATCCGGTGGTCACCGATTTCTTGGCGGAGCTTTTGCACGACCCCGACCCCATGGCAGCGGAGGTGGCTACCTTGAGCGAGGATGCAGTGGCCAGGGCGCGCAGCAGGCTTCACCTCCCCACTCGGTTGAAGGGAGCTGGCATCCGCCGCATGGCTACCGTTCGTGATGCCGCCTTCATCGGCTGCATGAATGCCATCCTCCCAAGGTTCCTGACTAGGAACTCCGGCACCAACACCCCCACCCCTGGTTTCTTCGACCCACAGCTCGGGTCCATACTTGGCCGAGGCAGCTTCAACGCAACTTCTTCCGCCCGCCAGTATGACCACTTCCCCAACGATGCTCATGGGTCGGACAGCTACGCCGCGGAGATGCGCGTGGCGTGGGGCCGCCTCCAAGCGGCTATTGCTGGCCATCTCGGCGACGCAGATGCACGCCAGATGGAGCGGGGAGTGGAGGCTGCGTCGGGCTCGCCAAAGGAGCTGACGGCATTTCTAGACTAGGCCAACAACTCTCGGCTTCGAAATGAGGTGTGCGCTCTCCCTGCCACATGTAGGGAACGGATCTTGTTCAACCAGCTCGACGCGGCGTCAGGCATGTGGACAGTGGCCATCCCCACCGCGCGGACAGCCATGACTCCGCATGAGCTGCGGGAGGTCGCTGCCGGGTACTTCCTTTTGCCTAGCCCGTGCTTGGCCCCGGTGGTTGGGAGCCAGATCATTCTGCCCTCGACGGAGCATAACCCCGTCATTGTTGACCTATACGGCGACGCGCTCATGAACCTCCCGGCGCCTGGAGACGCTCACTGGCGTGTACAGCACGACGCTATCGCAGATGCATTCGCGATCACTGTGTTCACGACCTAGGTATCGCGGTACGGCGGGATGTGGATGACTTGTTCCAGCAGGTAGTGCCTCTCGGCAACACCGTACCCAGGGATTGAACTCAAGGACCTAGTGCCGGACGTAGAGCTCTCCCTTCCGGCGTTCAACGTCGTGACCGGGAGCTATTATGATCCCCGGAGCTTGAAGTCCACGCTGTTGTAGTTCAAGACTATGCGGTACGGGGTCAAGTACACTGCAGTGCCCCGGGCCACGGCTGTGGATCGGTTTGAGCGCTCCCTGTTGGGCGATATACAACGGGGGTTGGCTGCGCGGGATGCGGCGTGGCACAACACGGAGCCCGGACAGAAGGGTCCTCTTCGAGACATCCTGGACATGTCGGAGTACACGGGCATGGTCCTCGGCACAGTGGGTGAGGTGAGCAAGGGTGTGCGCCGCACAGTGCGTGGTATCGCATGCTTGGCTGCGGATCGGGGTGCCCTCTCATCGCAGGGCACTCAGTGCACTACCCGGGCTCACCAGGAGGCCTTGCTCGCAAGAGATTTCCTCGGGGTCTTGAGCTTGGTGGCCGCTCGAGAGCGCGCTCGCTGCCTCATCAGACGGCGCAGATTCGTCTGCCATCCCGTTGCTGAAGCTGCACAGCACGTCCAAGGATCATCACCCACACACACACGTGCACGCGTGGCCCAGACTCTGAACCGTGTGCGCATCACTCATCCATCCCGCCTAAGGATATGCGGGATGCGGGCCGCTTTTAGGCGGCTTGCTGTGTTGATTTTCTAATTCTGGGGAACCGCCCTTTTTGTTATTCACAGCAGTACGAGCAGTTCTAGGGAACTGCCCTTTTTGTAATTTACACCAATACCAGGACTCGGTACTAATACTTGTACCCGAACCCTCGTCGTAGGCGCGCATCTTGATCGGTCGATCCCACGGGTCGAACCGTCGCACCGCCCGCCGCCTGTTTTGCAATTTGTCGTTGCACCTTGTCTTGCGAAAGCCGGATTTGACACCTTGAAAGCAAATAATGTCAGAATTGTACCATGTTTTGCAAATCTCCCAAAATTAATTTATTGCTTTGAATCTTCGTGTCGGAGTAGGGATTACTCGTTCTGTGTTTGTATCTTATTCTGTCGTTTAGGGATTGGATAAAGCATGTCTTAAAAGCAACTCGTTATGGACAGTGGAGAGTAGCAAGTCAAACCGTTGTACTTCAATTTCACTTTCACTTTCAATGGTGCCCGGTCTCACCCCGACTCGCGTGCGAAGCATGTGTGCGAGTGCGGGATCTGCCGGTCACCGCGTGGCTGGTTGACATGGCGGATATGTGTCATCATGGTTGCCCGGGCGTGCTGTCGTACGGCGCGAAACTATGCGGTGGCATCCCGCCAACCCTCCCCTTCGCTCTCCTCGGCCCCCCTCCACCAAGGCGCCCCCTCCCCCGGGACCAACAAATCATGTCGTTGTTGCACGTTAATGTGCTCCCTCCTACTCCCCCCATCACGCGCTCCACGGCAGCCGCGTTGCAGCGGCGACTATATATGGTCCATGGCCGCAGTCGTCAAGAACCGGCACCAATAAAATGCCACTACTCCTTGTAAATGCAATCCTTGTAAAGGTACGTATTCGTCTTATATTCGTATTGTCAAGACTATATACAGCTATCGATTTTTTTTGCATCATCCATGTATATAAAAATGCGCCGGGAAACGTTACCGGGACACGCCCTAGTCACCAAATAGCGACACGGCGAGGCAACAACGGTATGGTAATTTTATCTAGCGGGTCCATGTGTGTCCGTGTATTTTACCAGGCGTGGATGATTTTTAGAAACACCCTCACAAGGAGGGGTAATTTTAGCCCTCGGATGACCCTATGGGGTTCCAGTACATTGTGAGGGCTAAAGAATATGTCCGGAATTCTTAGTATATCCGCCAGAAGGAAGTCATTTTGGTGCCTTGCCCTGCCATCAGAGGGAGGGGGGGGTCGCGATGGCCAAGAAAAAATCAAGCTCCGGGAAATCCGTGATGAAATTGTTTTAATCGTGTTGATTTCGGGTTTTGTCGTTTTACCGGCTTTTGAGGCATGCTGCTGATGAGCGGTTTTTCACGCTAGCGATCAGTGGGAGACGGCGTCCTGCATTCCATGTCCGTGGCGCTCACCGTATCGGCCATCCGGTACCGTAGTCGCTACGTCGCTACTACCACAAATCACCGCCCTGCTTTTGCAGTAGCCGTCACACGATGTAGGGCCGCCTAGGACCCGCGCCAACGGCCGTGTCCGAAGCGAGAGCATCTCAACCCGAGCAGACGGCGGTGGCAGCCCCGATGCCGGTGTGGGCGACGCATGCGATGAAGTAGCACGAGCAGACATAAAAGCAGCCGTAACAGCTGAGCCTGCCATCTTCTATTTTCGTTGTGTTCCAAATATCGCCCCCCTGACTTCGTTTTCCCTTGACGCTTTCACTGAACACCTCGCGCTCCCAATTTAGGCTCTTATTGTCCGTGTGAAGCAGCCTGCCATACCTTCTTGGCAGAAACAGACTCTAAAATGAAACTAAAACGCATACGATGATTTGACACGCCTATGTGTAACTGGTATCATTTTCGATTTTCTGTTCATTAATCATTATAGCGTGAGCCTGGCGTTTCTAAAGTTGGGTGTTTGTGACTTCGGGGCCCACCTAAAATGGGCCTTAGGCAGAACGTATCACTTGTCAATTAAACGCGTGCGCGGTATGCGCCCACTGTACATACCGCGCCATGTATGTACGTTATGGCGCGGTATGTACAGCGGCATACCGTTGTACATATGCCAATGGACATACATTGACATAGGTATGCCAATGTACATATATACACGCATATGTACGTGTGCGGCACCCGCCGATAAAATGTGGCCTTCTCCGACGGTCCAGCACCCGCAGCTGACCCCAAGTTATGATTCGCAAATGAAAGGAGCGCGCGGGACGCTCAATCGCCCTCGAACGCGCAATAATACGTATGCTGCGGCCTCCTCCTTCAGCCACGCATCGTCATAACCGTACCCAACAGCTCGCGCATGGAGACGTGCATGCCGGGCCCGGCGGCCTGAGCGCTGCGCAGTTGCAGCAGCTGCTCATGCTTTAAGGGATGGCCGACCCGCCGGCAACTAAGCCCGAAGCCCCCACGACCCGCAGCCCGCCGCGGTAGCGTCGGGGCGCAGCCCACAGCCCCGCGCTGTCGTTCAGCCCCACTGATCATGTGGCCGCCCATGAGCCGAACAAAGCCGGACGAGCCCAGCCGGCCTCCCCCAGCGGCGAGGGCAGCCCGCATGGCCGCAAACGCGACGCGCCTAGCCCGCCTTCGCGCGCCGGGTGTGCCTGCCAAGAGGCCGCCGCGCTCCACGCCCCTCAGCAAGGTCCCGGGCAGCGACGCGCAAGAGCTGTGCGCCGAGGAGTCAAGCCGGGGGAGGGGCAGACTCGGGGCGATCGCCCGCCATGGCGTCACCTGGTAGCTTCTATTGGAGGAAATACGCTCCTACAATGAAAGGAGGGTCCGGTCGGAGGAATGAGCTCCTACAACGTTTTTTCGACCCTTCACAGGGGGTGAAATGACATCACCGACAAATGAGAACTTAGGGCGCGCTGAGACCGTTTTCCTACAATCGGGTATTCCGGAAGAATCCGTGCGATTTCTACATTGCAGGAGTTTCATTGACGAATTATTACTTCTGCCATCTCAATTCTCACCTCTCAGCCGCTTTTTCCCTGTGTCATGCGCAGTACTGCCCTGAAGTACCCTCGACGCAGCCCGCTCCGCAGAGTCGAGTCGGACCGCCCGCCAGCCCTCCAGCTCGCCGGCCCGCCAGCCGTTGCCTGCCCCTAGCGCCAGCCGGGCAGCCAGCCAGCCGGTTGTCAGCGCTCCAACTGCCCTCCCTCGGGACTGGCCTTGCAGCTTCGGATGTTTTACCGGTTGTCGCGGTTGCGTGTGGCTGCGAGGATTGCTAACCGACTAATTGCATGTGTCAAGGGCCCCTTCGCCCCCGCCCCCCGCTCCTCCCTCCCCCGCCGGCAAGCCAGGTCAATCAGGATAGGAAGGGACATGACATGACGCCACAAGGTCGGGACATGACTCATGTTGTATCCTGGCTCCGCTCCGCTGGCGACATTGCCCCCGCCCGCCCGCCCGCGGTCGAACCAGTGAGGCCTTATAGCGCCCCATCGTGTAAACAACTAGTCCGCAACCGAGCGGTATCCGCCCCCGTGCTGTCGGCCTTGCACTACTGAGTTTTCCTGCATGGTATGACGTAATTAAATAACCGTAGCTCCGGTAGGGTTGCCCCCGGTATAGGCAGCCCCGCGCCACAGGGTGCAACCGTCATGGTGACTACGGGAGTTTGTCATGCTTGGACGGTTGGGCACCTGGCCGGGGGCGTTGGGCCGTCCTTGCGTCGTCGTGTGTGTGTTGTTGGGGGGACCCGTCGCCACTACCTGCCTTTTGGAACCGCGTCGATCGGGCGTTTAATGGCCGGCCGCCCTCGGCCATTCCGAAGATCGATCGTGTGTTGCAGCGGGATGGGCTAGTGCGCTTTGATGTGCATTATACCCAATAAGGGCAGAGTGCGCATGTCCGCGACCGTTTACAACGTTTTGCAGGCCGTGGAGGTGGTACTTGCGGGAATACCGCTCGTATTGGGATCGCCACGCCGCCCACCTTCCCCCTGCTCTCCACCCTCGCCCTTTCCCTGCTTTCCCATGCCTGCCCACCTGTGCGTTGCGACGCTTGATGTGAATGGGTTGTCTTTCAAGGTGGAGGATGTTGGCGCGCTGCTGGTCGAGCGATCCTTACAGACTCTCCCCCCTCTCTCGCCCTCCGTATGGGTGGACTACTCTTGGGAAACATCCGATCACTTCTCTGCCATGTCTTCTTTCCTTACGGACGCCATCCGTGAGTATACCCGTCCACCTCCCATGCATGAACGCATGTCTGCAAGGTCCATTCCCAAACCGGCCCACGGTGACTTTCCCTCTAAATGGCCGAAGCCGTTCCACGATTTCGTCACCGCTAATCCGTTCGCGGTGCTCGCCCCTCTGGATGACCCAAATGTAGACGGCGGGGCCTCGGGAGGAGGGGATCCCTAGACACTAGCTCCGACCAATTTATCCCAGCAGTATGGTCGGCGGCACGCGAGGTTGGGGTTGTTACCAAGCCCATGCGTCGTGGCCTAGGGCCGCCGCTGCAACGGCCTATCCTATGCGACTATTATCGTCGGCGCATGGCTTTTATGGCGTGCCGGGAGACTAGGAGCCCTCGGGATGCCGCTCTAGCGTCGGCACATTATTCTGCCGAACGGGATAGGTTTCGGACACTAGTACGTAGTAACCGCCGCCGCCAGAGGGAGCGGGCCGTGCAAAAAGCGGTTTAGGATTTTAAGAGGGGTGGTGGGAAACGGGAAGTGGGCGCGCTCTCTCCGTAAGGGGCAGGGTTCATTCGAGGGCGCGAACGACTAGCCAATACGCGATCCGGGACCGGGGGTACTTGATACCGGGCCGAGCGAAATCAATGCGAGCCAGGCGCGGCACTATCGGGAGCTGCTGCGTGATCCCCACTCCCTATCTAGCAAAACGTGTTGCGATATACTGTGCGGCGTGGGAAACACCGCCACGGTACATCGCCACCCATTGCCCCCGCACTAAACGGGACCATTGGGTCTATAGCATGGGAGGCACTAGTCAAGGCTCTTATGAGTTATAAAATAAAAAGGCCCATGGGCATGGTGGGATTACCGCGGAGGCTTGAAAATTTGCGATATACTCCCCGAATAGCCATTTTGGCAAGGCATTGCTGGTCTTAATGAACGGGATATGGACTAAGAACTATATCCCCCAGCAATGGCGTATCTCGGCCATAGTATCGGTGCTCAAAAACGGCGGCTATACCGGAATGGTCAATTATATGGGTATTTCGATTATGGGTGCTGCTATATGACATATATTACGACCTTAATTACCGAACGCTTGCAGGACGTCTGTCAAGCTGAAGGGATAATACGCTGGTGGCAAGGGGTTTTTATGCGGAATGAAGAGGGCCCATGCAAGTCGCCAGCTTGTTCGATATCGCGGCTCGTCGTCAAGTGTTAGGTCTACCTACCCACGTACGCGGGATTTATTGACTTTAGGAATGCATATCAAACCGTACCTCATCATGAGCTTTTATTCCTAAAACTACAAGCCATCTGAGTCACGGGTCATCGCTATATGCTTGCATCCATAAAAAACTGTATACATGGATATGGTAAGGCACGGGTTGAAACATGGGTGGCCTTCGGAACACTACAGGTACCCGTATCGCACCCCATACCCAACATAGAGCGTGGCCTCCCACAGGGGTGCTCCGCTTGCCCCATCCTATTTTTGAACATATGTTTGTTAATTACATCAGGGCTTTCACAAATGCGCATTACAAACAGAACTAACAACAACTATGAAAGGTTGCCGGCAAAAGAGAGGCATAAGCATGAAACCAAGGTCGAGCAGGAGGCCAGGGGGCCAAGAACCAAGGAGGAGCCAAGGGAACCACGAAGTCGCTTAGATGCCAGGAACCAAAGGGACCCCCGCCCCGGGGTAGGCTATCAGCCGCGGCGAGGACGCTTGCGGCCAATGACCCGGGTCATAGCAACACATGCCGTTCGAGCGACGCGACGCAGGCGCAGGAGCACCATCACCTGCCGCACGCGCGGCCGCGACCCCGCCAAGAACGTTGTCTGCATGTGCCATGTTGATGAGCAAGGAGAAACGGCGGCGCCACGCAGACAAGAGCTGGCCGATTTTTTGGCCAGTGTGTGTGTGGCTAGCTTTCGCGAGCTCCACCAAGAAAGCCCCAGCGTGCGTGCGGGGCCAGCGAGCCAAACTCGGAAACGGCGAAAGGAACGAAGCCAAGCATCCCGGCGGCGTTTCGGACACCCTCGTCATACTTCTGGATTTTGTGGCGCTCTGCAGCCCGCAAAGCAATCGTTGGATCCGGGCTTGACACGCCGAGGACAGGGGCAGTAGTGGTGGTATCGACAGCAACCGTGTTCCCGCGGATACCGCCATACCCAAAAAGCCCATTATCGGCCGGCCTTCACAAGAGAAACAAGCACCGACGGGTCCGTGCGTGGGGATATGGACACCCACGCCCAGCGCGGACTTCACGTCGTGGCAAATGTCGGAAAGGCCATGTGCCGCCCACTTGTGTGCGGCGTGATTGGAGTCGCCCCCAGAGCAACGTGCCACGTGGTCAGCGTATGCAACCGCCCAAATTGAAGGAGTGAAATCCACGCCAGTATCCTCAAAACAGGCTAGCATACCTTGTACCGAGAAGGAGCAAAAAGCACAAGGGCATGGCTCGCCAAGGGAGAGGACATACAGGAGCCGCCGGAAGGCCAAATGGGCGGCAAGCGGCAACGCGGAACATGGAATCGTAGTACTTAGGGAACGCTCACGGACTTCACCAAGGCGACCCTCACTTGGAGGATCAGTCACCAAGAACGCTGTCGCAGCGCGTAAGAGGCGGCCTCGGAAGCGGTTGTTGTCAAGGCTGCTTGTAGGCATACGCGCAGCAAGCTTCGCGAAACGGACCGTGTGAATGCGGTGGCTCAAGGTTTCCTGTACTTTCCGCATGGAGTGCAAGGGGAAGTCCGAGTAATGCGGGATAGCTTGGAGGTCGGCCGCCGAGCGCATTGCAGACGCCGGCTCAGCCCCGGCGGCCGAGCAGCCGGCACGGGCAACGTGGGAGCGCTTGGAGGGGAGCAAATTTAGGGCAGAGGCCAACGGCCCCGCTAGATCCTCGAGCACCGCGTCTCCACACTTGTCAACGACACGGATATGAGCGGCGCGACGCTCGACAGCCCACATCGGCGCCGACGCGTTGGCGCGGGCATCGGGCTCCAGCGTTGGGGCGGCCAAAGCCTAGCTCTTTATTGATTAGTTACATATGAGTTGCAAAGTTACTTAATATGTTATATATATCGTACATGTTGATATTAATAGTGCTGTCCGAGATGGATTCGCAATACAACTACGATGTATGTGTTAGTTTTCTTTCAATAAATTCCAAATAATATCACGACATTTCATACATTCTTTTACATTTGATTTTTTCACTGCCGAACTTCTTCCATCCTAATATACCGGTCAGTTCATATCCGCCTCCCAACCTCACACACGCATGCAAGCCCAACGCTCAGCGCATCACCCAGTGTTCGCTCCCCCCCCCCCCCCCCCCTCTTGCTGCGACAATCACCGATAGCGACCCGGATCACGCAGCGGAGCCTTGCGGCTGCGCAGGGATGTGGCGCATGCCAGCGACATAAACAGCGTGCGCTGTAGCCACGTTGTTTATTGGCCGCGGAGTTATTGGCGTCTGCGGGCGACGATGAGGTGGTCAAGATCTGGCAGCTTCATGCGTGAGAACCACCTTACTGCCCCCCCCCCCGCCCCCCCCCAGCTCAATGGCAAGCTAAATAGCTCCTGGGAGACCGGGATGGCCCACGGGTGCATGGCGCACTCCTGAATAATGGATGCAGCTACTGTTTGTATTGCTATGTTTGGCCATGTCTTATAATCCTAAATGCCACTCCGAGGCGCAACTTCAACCTTCACGATCACTTCGGGCCGTCAGCAGCAGTGGGCCTTTTGTGCTGAATGTAACCATCATCCATTGGAGCTCGAAACAGCGATATGTTAGATAGAATGGGGCGCAGCAGCCTAGTTGGCGCCATTTTGCCACACGTGCGCATTCAGACAAAGTGAACGATTCGTGAGCATATACCAATGCATACAAATATAATCGCCGCGTATGGCTCAACTATGGATGCTCATGGCGGCCATTAAAAACACGTGCACTACTGTTGCACGATATACATACAGCTAAAGTATTTGAAGTATACTTGTTTATGAAATACATGTACGCAACGCTCAGCGTATCGCCCAGTGTTCGCCCCCCCCCCCCCCCTCTTCCTGCGACAATCACCGGTAGAGACCCGGCTCTTTCGGCTGCGCCATAAACCGCGTGCGCTGTAGGCCGACCTAGGCGGGGTTGGGGGTTGTCGGCGTCTGCGGGCGACGACGAGGTGGTCAAGATCTGGCAGCTTCATGTGTGAGAACCACCTAACCGCCCCCCCCCCCCCCCCAGCTCAATAGCAAGCTAAATAGCTCCAGTGAGACCGGGATGGCCCACGGGTGCATGGCGCACTTATGAATAATGAATGCAGCTAATGTTTGTAATGCTCTGTTTGACCATGAGTTATAATCCTTAATGCCACTCCGAGGCGCAACTTCAACCTTCACGATCACTTCAGGCCGTCAACGGCAGTGGTCCTTTTGTGCTGAATGTTTCATCCATTGGAGCTCAAAACAGCGGGCAAAACATGGCTCAACTATGGATGCTCATGGCGGTCATTAAAAACACGTGCACTACTGATGCACGATATGCATACAGCTAAAGTATTTGAAGTATATATGTTTATGAAAGACTTGTACACAAGAGTTCATGGTCCCAGGAACATTGGTTGGGCAAAGTTGCCGGTGTGGAAGGCAAAGCTGGCTACCGCGCCCCCGTCGGCACTGGCGCCCAAGATGAGGACGTACCCAAGCGGTCGGAACCAAGCCTCCACAAACCGCAGGCTCCACCAGGCGCGCAAGTTTGCAGCAAGGTGGAGGACGTTGGCATGCAGCAGTACGGGGAGAGCTGTTGCCAGTACTCGCCCGCCCACATCCCGCCAGAAGTCAGGGAGCGGGTTTTGCGGTCGGCATAGACCTTTCACGGCGACGCACCTAGTACATTATTTCTAGTCATTTACGACTATCGCATACCTA
Source organism: Tetraselmis striata (assembly GCA_006384855.1). Lineage (NCBI taxonomy): Eukaryota > Viridiplantae > Chlorophyta > Chlorodendrophyceae > Chlorodendrales > Chlorodendraceae > Tetraselmis > Tetraselmis striata. Next base: position 140,972 of record VCJN01000763.1, read on the forward strand.
TACCGGGGTATCCGAACTAATCCCGAATTTCCACGAAAACACGGTGTCCGGATTTGGTGGCCTCGTGGACGCTGTCGCCCGAGTGCAGCGTTTGGCTCTTGGTGACAGTGCTACGACACGGCACCGCCTAATTGCCACACTTCCATCTCCGGCCCACTGGCCGTCACGCCCCCATCCTGGACGCCCGCTTGCGTGACTACCCACCATGAACCCCCTCAACCACTGCACCCCAAGTAATTAGCCCCCACGCCGGGCGTCAGGGCATACGGCCCCGTCCCGCACACGTACCGGCCCTGATTTAGAGCGCGCATCGGTGCTGCATCGCGTCTCTTTTCGGTTTTGTGGCCACTCACTCACCACGCCCGTCGACGGGGCGACAAGTTTTTTGTAGCAGAACGGCAATTCCAGCGTGAGCTCAAAGGCTCCACGGAGACCTTATGACCATATCTAGAGCCCCATTGACGCCGATTTCGGCATCGGGTCGCGGGGGGGAGGTAATGTACGTGTTGCACGTGGGGGGTCGTTATAGCAGTTGGGGCACTGAGGGGAACCGTTCCACTTAGTCAGATTTGACACACTTGTGAGGTACGACAGCTCACGCTCTACAGAGTCGATATTTGCAACTTCCCACCCGTCGCCTGGTGGTTAGCATCATATAGCAGCCCTACGCTGAGCGGTAGCCGGCCTGTTGACGGGATGGCCCGCGTTTGACCTGTGCCCTGCGGCCTTTTTCGTCTCGCGCCGATTTTCGTCTCTCGCTCACGCGACTTGCACGCGGGGACAAGTATTTCAGACGTCTCCGGGCACCTCAACTGCTTGTGAGCGGCTCTAGAGCCAGCTCTTACACATACCTACGGCCCCATTGAAGCACATTTTGCGATGCCGCCGCGGCGAGCAGGGGTTTTGGGTTTTTTGTTTTAGGTGCCGACTCGGCACTTTTCGCCCTGCAGCATTCCGCATTTGGCGTTTTCGCTCACTCGCAAAATGTGCTGTGCAGCTGTGTTGAAGACAAGGTTTTGGATTCCCGTCAACCTCGGTAGGCAGACAGACCTACGGGACCTTGGACGTGGACGTGGGGTGCAAACGGACACGGACGGCCTGCTGACTTGGGCTGACGGAGCCGGGGAGCTTGTCGTGTCTGTCTACTCTTGCACGCGCGACGCCGGCCCGTGTTGACGGCCACGGCACTTGCCAGAGGTGCAAGGGTGGCGTGGCCCGGCCAGTCATTCTAGTAAGGTAACGGCCCATCTGCGTTGTGTGCGGTGTGGCACACTTGGGTGGCTTTACATTGTGTTCTTGCGCCAAGCACATGCCGACGATTTTTGCTGTGCCGCGCGCAGAAACGATGACTAGCTGGCTGCGGCGCGAGTCAAGTTTTACAACGCGCTGAAGGTCACGGACGCCCTTCAGTATCATGTGGTGAAGATGGAGAACTGGCATGGCGACCTTTCAGAGTCCTACCTGAAGGCTCTCACTCAAGCAGGAGCCAATGCCACTAATGGGTTCAGCCAACAGGTTCCCCTGTTCAAGCACATCGTGGTGGACAGCGACGTCATCAAGGTCTACATGTTCTACACTATGGAGGCCATCGAGGCTTTCTTTCGCTTGCAAAAGGTGGAGCTCGCCAGTGGCGCTGGATTTAGGTCCATGCGCATCAACCGCAAGGGCTCAATCTCCATGGCTGGCCCACCCATGTTTGTGTAGGTGGAACGCCTGGGTTCCAAGACAAGGACAGGTTACACACAGAATGGAGAGATTGGTTTTAGTGTTTGGATATGGCCTAACGCGGCAGGGGGTGTTCTTCGCCCCGCGGACACCATGCCAGCCACAGTGACTGGTGAGCCCAGTGACATATCTCGCCTTATCACTGCCCGGCCCTGGCTGCTCGCCTGGACGTTTGTATTTTTTTGCCCAATCCTCCCCATAATAGTCTGTAACCATGTTGCTGATATAATTTTTTTGCCTTACCAACCACTGCGCATAGCCATCGCTGCCTGCCATGCTCTTGGGCTTCCTGGCTCTTGGTTTTCGAAGTACATATATGACCTTTTGTTTTCCACCTGGCAGTGCCACCACCTTGCTCTGCACTGCTGCCTCCTTTTCATTATCATGCTGCACAGCCTGCTGTCTAGGCAACATAGTTTTGTCTGGCTCCTCCGCTGCTGCCTCCTCCGTTGCCGCCTCCGCTTCCAGCTCCATTGTCTCCTGCTCCGGTGACGCCGGCCTCTCCTGTGACTGTCGCAGCAAGAGCTCCTGCAGTCCCTCATCTCCCGCTCGCCGTCTGACAAGCCAATGCTCCTTTCGCTGCCCTCCTTTCTCTGCACGCTGCCCATAGACACGTCGTCGGCTCCAGGTGCAGCTCGCGCCCGCCGCCCTCGTCGAGTTGCTGCGGACCTTTTGCTTGCGATGGGGCCATCAGCTCGTCGTCGTCGCCACCCTCCTCGTTCTCGTTGTGCACTAGCTCCGCATCTGCCTCAACCTCACTTGCCACGGCTTCCGCCACGACCTCCGCGAACGCTCGCAAGCGGTGCGCAGCTGCCTCGTGCTGCTCCTCGGCTTCCCTTATCTGCTCCGCACCCTCCTCATCTTCCGACACATCACCGTCGCTCTCCGCAGAAAACACACCCCCGTCACGAAGCCGGTGGTGGCGTCTCCGCATAGACATGTACAGCTTGCGCCACTTCGAGTCCTCTGCCCCTAGCTGCAGCACTAGACGGCCGCTGTGCGCTTCGATGTCCTTCAACTTCTCTCTAAGCTTGCGGTTTTTGCTGCGCTCGACATCAAGCGCAGCGTGCAGCGATGCTACCGTAGCTTTCAGCCTCGCGTTTTCCCGGGCCGTCGCCGCCGGAACTGGTTGCACCTCCTCCCTCGCCACTACTTGCACTGGCAGCGGCGGCAGTGATGCCCTCCCGTCTCCCTCGTTAGACGCATACTCGGAAGCGGCCGACTCCACCCCCTCAGCACTTTGCGGGGACTTCGCAGCAGCCCCCTTCCAAAGTTGTACTGCCGCTTGACCCGCTTCTTGCGACCGCCACCCGCCATGATGACCGCAACCCACGCACGCCTAGCACCCGGGGTAAGTGTTAGCTACCAGTGTTGGCCGGGTGCATGGCAGCATGGGCGTCCCCCGAGGGGGGCGCTCATGGACGGTTCCACTGCAACCAACTAGACGCTCTACGCCGCCACAGCAGCACAGCGCCAACCCGGCCCACCTCCCGACACCCGTGGCTCCGCGACGGCTTACAGCCGGTGACATCGGGGTGTATATGCCACAGGGGTAGGGGTTACGGCCGGGGGATCAGATGCGATGAGGATGGTGTTGTTGTTATATACTGATGATTAATACGATATCCCGTATAATTCGCTATCCGGCGGAAACGTACCATCGGTGCGCTGCCGTGTTTTGATATTTATCAGCGAGCTTCAATTGCTCTGAAATCCGTGTATGCTTCAATTATCCTGAACATTTGCAACTCTGTTGTGTGCATCTTGGTTGGCAGTAGCAATCAGGTGAGGTGGTGTCAGTGGCATCATGCCATAAATCGCCTCAAAAGGGGCACAAAATTAGGGCACCCAGGCTACCGTAGGGGGCCACGGCACCCGAGCCGGAAAACGAGTGGGGGGGGGGGGGGGGGGGGGGCGTCCGTGTTGGTGTCCTGGGCCGGCTGCGCTCATCAAGCAGGTACCGCCATGCCTCAGGACGATGAGCCTGAGCCCATGGCGCCGGTAGCCCCAGTTGGCTAGTATAGGTTTACACATTGTGTATTGATACAAGTTCCCCATCTTTGGTCGGACTCTGGGTGCGAGACCCAAGCCGGCCGACGCAGCTCCTAAGATTGCTCTTCGAGTGCAGGCATTGACCAGAACCCGGTTAGTGGTGAGTCAGTCTCCCTATCTGTTGACACCAGTGCTGCTGCAACTGCTGTACACCAGACAATGTAGCTAGGGTATGCGTATTAGTACTTAAGCACATGTCTGAGTGGTACGAGCACCGCGCTACGCACGCGCCGCGGGCACCGCATCGCGCCGACCCATGCAGGCGATCGGCGCTCCGGGCCTGCTCACTTCTCTGTAACCAGACACTCTCCCGGCCATGGGCTTCCGCCTCCCAACCCCGACGTGCGACATGGACCAGCACGTCGGTTGCGGGGAGGTTGCGCATGACAGGTTATGGGCCCTCTACAGCCTATGTCGGACACTAGTGAGAATGGTCTGACGCTAGACCTCGCAGGAAGTCCGTCTGGGCGGGAAGCCCGGACGTAAAACCGAGACCACCGCAGCCAGTAAGGGGCCTCGACACACGACAGGTTGTTTGCGCACCTACATCTAAAGCGCACACCCGGAAGCTGGCTACCATGACGCCAGCGACCGCCATGTACGGGCTCCCTCGCCAGCTACCACGACGCCAGCGACTGCCGCGTACCGCAGTTCCCGCCCGAAGAGATTCTCGGCTCGGCCGACTGGAAAATTCGGGCAACGCTCGTCTACTAGTATGAAGTCGTATGCGAAGCTCGGCACACCAGCGCCAAGAAGAAGTGGCCACGTGCGACTTTCATCCGCTCAACAGCCGGCGCAGTCAGACTCCCTAGAGGACCTGCCCCGACCCACGCCGAGGTCAGGGCATGGCGGGCTACCTCTAGGCTAGCGACTAGCGTTAGCCGAAACCCCTGCTTGACGCACCCCCTTGCGACATTGGGAGGGGATGTTGACACCAGTGCTGCTGCAACTGCTGTACACCAGACAATGTAGCTAGGGTATGCGTATTAGTACTTAAGCACATGTCTGAGTGGTACGAGCACCGCGCTACGCACGCGCCGCGGGCACCGCATCGCGCCGACCCATGCAGGCGATCGGCGCTCCGGGCCTGCTCACTTCTCTGTAACCAGACACTCTCCCGGCCATGGGCTTCCGCCTCCCAACCCCGACGTGCGACATGGACCAGCACGTCGGTTGCGGGGAGGTTGCGCATGACACTATCGCTTGAGTAACCGTCTACACACAGTACTTGCTGCTGACTTGCACATGCCCGCAAGATGACTCCTAAAGTAGACACTTTTACAATGTCACTGTATGAAACAATAATAGTTAATGTACCATTAATTGCTCGTGCTTGCACATGCCTTGTGGATTCGCACGTCATGGCTGTACTCGTATGTGCCGCCATTGAGCCATGCCAGCATGTACCTCCTCGTGTTGCATGTGTAGAGGGCTGCCTATCTACCGGGCACAGCAAATATACGGCACATTATACTGCTCTTTTGTGTTCGGTGGTGCTGTATAATGTCACGAATTTTGGGTCCGCATGCATGCCCTAAAATACTGCCACGTTTTATCGCTGCGGGTGACCCAGCTGGCAGATTGCAAATTGCACGTCTTGACGCCACTCAGCTCTGAGGCAAACGAGCGCGATGATGCGGTTGCGAGCGGACAGAGTTTTTGCAAATATGTTCTGCCGGTGATGATAAGGACGGTTTTAGGCGGACTATATAAATTGAATGCCTGCGCTGCAAGTCATTGCCGGTGGGACGATTGACGTAATCCTCTGGGAGAGTACGTTAAAGCTGCCTGGCGGCACACTCTAAAAGAGTGTCCCATGCATTCGGCAGAAGCGTGCGAGTCGCAGCAGATTACTGGGATGCACTCCCACACGGTGTGGGGACAATGTTTTGGCGGATTGGAGCGACGGATGTAGAATGCGCCTGCGTTCGAGGGCCGTCGTCGCAGGGCTGCTGTTGTAGGGCTCGTCCGCTCTTTTGTCACGCAGACTCTACACGCCATAGTTGGTGTGCCTGTCCCAATGGGGTTGGGGGGCGCAGGAAGGAGGGAATTCCGTGTCAGTCTGGCATAATTTAGTAGTGTCATGAGTGGTCAAACTGTGAGGGGAAGATTGTTTTTTGGGGGGCGTACAAAATACGCTTGGGGGGCGTACAAAATATGTATACTGGATTTATGAGGGCGAGGTGGGGTGGCAAAGGTGTGTGTGTGTGTGTCATGTGCTCGCGTGGGCGCCGGGGGGGGGGGACGATTGCATGCATTGGTTGCGTGATCCCGGGAGTGGGGCGGCTGGCTCGCCGGCAGGTGCGCACTGTGGTATCAGGTTGGTGAGAGCGCTCCAGCTGGGGATTACCGATCCCGTCAGCTGGTTTTCCTGAAGTTGCCTGGATATATTGGGAAAGAAGGGGGTGGGCAGAGCAGCATGAGGGAAGCCACAGGCAGACTGGTGCCATACACAAAAGTCGCACATCCACTACGGGGGGCTGTGCAGGGGGGTGGGTAGGGTGAAGGGCGGGAGGGGCGCGTACAGTTCCGTCAGCCCGGTGAGTGCGCTCCAGCTGGGCGGCAGCGGCCCTGTCAGGTGGTTTTCATGAAGGTACCTGAATAAAAAGGGGGAAGCGAGGAAGGGGGGGGGGGGGGGGGGGGAGGGGCGCTCTGTGAGGGTCGCGATCACCAGCATACGGGCACCGTACACAATGTCGAGGAATCTGTTGTGCGTATTAATCTATATTCCATTTACTGCCGGATAATATGAATCATCTGTAAGACTTTGCCTTGAGGTAAGGTGGGGTGCCATGAGCTAAGGTACCGGCTGGCAGGGCCGAGAGAGGGGGCGTACAGCTGAGTCAGCCCGGTGAGTGCGCTCCAGCGGGGCGGTAGCTGCCCCGTCAGCTTATTCTCTCGAAGCGACCTATATGAAATGGGCGGCCGGGGGGGGGGAGGGGGGGGGGGGGGGGCACTGTGAGAGTCACGATCACCAGCAGACGGGCACCATACACAATGTCGAGGAACCTGTTCTGCTGTATCCGTCTGTATTACATTTCCTGTTGGATAATATGAATCATCTGTAAGACTTTGCCTTGAGGTAAGGTGGGGTGCCATGAGTAAAGGTACCGGCTGGCACGGAGGAGGGAGGGGGCGTACAGCTGAGTCAGCCCGGTGAGTGCGCTCCAGCGGGGCGGTAGCTGCCCCGTCAGCTTATTCTCTCGAAGCGACCTAAATGAAATGGGCAGGGGGGGGCGGGGGGGCGGGCACCGTTAGAGTCACGATCACCAGCAGACGGGCACCATACACAATGTCGAGGAATCTGTATTTGCGTATTCATCTGCATAGCATTTTCTGTCGGATAATCTGTTTCATCAGTAAGTGTCTGCCATGAACCAAGGTGTGGGGTGGCAGGGCGGAGGGAGGGGGCATACAGATATGTAAGCCCGGTGAGTGCGCTCCAGCTGGGCGGCAGCGGCCCTGTCAGCTGGTTGGTGTAAAGCCGCCTGGATGCAAGGGGGGAAGGGGGGAGAGCAGCGTGAGGGAAGCCACAGGCAGACTGGTGCCAAGCGCAACACGCCCATCCACCATATGATGCTGGGGAGCGGGGAGGGGCGCTCTGTGAGGGTCGCAATCACCAGCAGACGGGCACCACACACAATGTCGAGGAATCTGTTGTGCGTATTCATCTATATTCCATTTACTGCCAGATAATATGAATCATCTGTAAGACTATGCCATGTGGAAAGGTGTGGGGTGGCAGGGCAAAGGGAGGGGCGCATACAGTCTGTCCAACCCGGTGAGTGCGCTCCAGCTGGGCGGCAGCGGCCCCGTCAGCTGGTTGGTGTAAAGCCACCTGAATGCATAGATGGGAAGGGGGGAGAGCAGCGTGAGGGAAGCCACAGGCAGACTGGTGCCAAACGCAACACGCCCATCCACCATATGATGCTGGGGAGCGGGGAGGGGCGCTCTGTGAGGGTCGCAATCACCAGCAGACGGGCACCATACACAATGTCGAGGAACCTGTTTTGCTGCATTCGTCTGTATTACATTTACTGTCGGATAATATGAGTCATCTGTAAGACTTTGCCTTGAGGTAAGGTGGGGTGCCATGAGCTAAGGTACCGGCTGGCAGGGCGGAGAGAGGGGGCGTACAGCTGAGTCAGCCCGGTGAGTGCGCTCCAGCGGGGCGGTAGCTGCCCCGTCAGCTTATTCTCTCGAAGCGACCTGAATGAAATGGGCGGGGGGAGGGGGGGGAAGAGGGGGACCGTGAGGGTCGCGATCACCAGCAGACGGGCACCATACACAATGTCGAGGAATCTGTTCTGCTGTATTCATCTGCATTCCATTTACTGCCGGATAATATGAATCATCAGTAAGTGTCTGCCATGAGCCAAGATGTGGGGTGGCAGGGCAGAGGGGGGGGGGGGGGCGTACAATAGGTCCAACCCGGTGAGTGCGCTCCAGCTGGGCGGCAGCGGCCCTGTCAGCTGGTTGGTGTAAAGCCGCCTGAATGCAAGGAGGGAAAGGGGGAGAGCAGCGTGAGGGAAGCCACAGGCAGACTGGTGCCAAACGCAACACGCCCATCCACCATATAACGCTGGGGAGCGGGGAGGGGCGCTCTGTGAGGGTTGCAATCACCAGCAGACGGGCACCATACACAATGTCGAGGAACCTGTTTTGCTGTATTCATCTGCATTCCATTTACTGCCGGATAATATGAATCATCTGTAAGACTTTGCCTTGAGGTAAGGTGGGTGCCATGAGCTAAGGTACCGGCTGGCAGGGCGGAGAGAGGGGGCGTACAGCTGAGTCAGCCCGGTGAGTGCGCTCCAGCGGGGCGGCAGCTGCCCCGTCAGCTTATTCTCTCGAAGCGACCTATATGAAATGGGCGGCGGGGGGGGGGGGGGGGGGGGGCACTGTGAGAGTCACGATCACCAGCAGACGGGCACCATACACAATGTCGAGGAACCTGTTCTGCTGTATCCGTCTGTATTACATTTCCTGTCGGATAATATGAATCATCTGTAAGACTTTGCCTTGAGGTAAGGTGGGGTGCCATGAGTAAAGGTACCGGCTGGCACGGAGGAGGGAGGGGGCGCACAGCTGAGTCAGCCCGGTGAGTGCGCTCCAGCGGGGCGGCAGCTGCCCCGTCAGCTTATTCTCTCGAAGCGACCTAAATGAAATGGGCAGGGGGGGGGGGGGGGGGGGCACCGGAGAGTCACGATCACCAGCAGACGGGCACCATACACAATGTCCAGGAATCTGTATTTGCGTATTCATCTGCATAGCATTTTCTGTCGGATAATCTGTTTCATCAGTAAGTGTGCCATGAGCCAAGGTGTGGGGTGGCAGGGCGGAGGGAGGGGGCGTACAGATATGTAAGCCCGGTGAGTGCGCTCCAGCTGGGCGGCAGCGGCCCCGTCAGCTGGTTGGTGTAAAGCCGCCTGGATGCAAGGGGGGAAGGGGGGAGAGCAGCGTGAGGGAAGCCACAGGCAGACTGGTGCCAAACGCAACACGCCCATCCACCATATGATGCTGGGGAGCGGGGAGGGGCGCTCTGTGAGGGTTGCAATCACCAGCAGACGGGCACCACACACAATGTCGAGGAATCTGTTGTGCGTATTCATCTATATTCCATTTACTGCCAGATAATATGAATCATCTGTAAGACTATGCCATGTGGAAAGGTGTGGGGTGGCAGGGCAAAGGGAGGGGCGCGTACAGTCTGTCCAGCCCGGTGAGTGCGCTCCAGCTGGGCAGCAGCGGCCCCGTCAGCTGGTTTTCATGAAGGTACCTGAATGCAAGGGGGGAAGGGGGGAGAGCAGCGTGAGGGAAGCCACAGGCAGACTGGTGCCAAACGTAACACACCCATCCACCATGTGATGAGCGGGAGCAGGGAGGGGGGCTCTATGAGGGTCGCAATCACCAGCAGACGGGCACCATACACAATGTCGAGGAACCTGCTTTGCTGTATTCATCTGCATTGCATTTTCTGTCGGATAATCTGTTTCATCCTTAAGAGTATGCCATGAGCTCAGGTGTGGGCTGGCAGGGCGGAGGGGAGGGGGGTCGTACAGTCTGTCCAACCCGGTGAGTGCGCTCCAGCTGGGCGGCAGCGACCCTGTGAGAGCTTTGCCATTCAAATCCCTGCATCAACGGCATCACAGGGCATGCCTGAGCAGTAAGCAGGCGGCAGTTCCTGTTGGATGCCCCAGCCAGGGAGGTAACGGGCAGCAATGCGGCAGGTTGAGACTCAAGCCACAATCAGGTGGGAGCAGCAGTGGTGGGACCCTACACGCTGATCACCACGCCCTCGCCGTCACATTCGACGCCCTCAAAGTCACATGCGGTCTTCCCTTCCTGACGCCAACTTGCCAGCTGGCTCGGATTTGACTGCGCCAGCTGCCTCAAGACAGTAGTCTGAATCCGTCGCAAATCCCGCTGGCACGCATCATCCGCCCCTAGCAGCGACACTTCTGAGGACGCCAATCCGCTTGACAAGCCAATCACGGCGGTGCTGCTGCCCGCCACCTCGCCGTAGCTCAGTGTTACCTGGCCTCTCCGCCCAAGTGTAATCCAGAATGAGCTCCGCTCATTGCTGGAGCCAAAGTGCTTCATGTTGTGGTAGATCACAGCAAAGGTGTCAGCTGTCTGCAGGTACTTCATGCTGGACACACTGTCGGGCACGAGGTCAGTGAAGAGGCCGGAGATGCGCGGCAGGCGGCTGTGGGCACCAGCAGAGCCAAAGCTCTGACTATCACCCTCGCCAAAGGTGAGGTAGCCATTGCTTCCCACGAATACGCTGTCGTAGCGCTTCCCGTAGAAGGGGAAAGTGAAGCCTGCAGAAAACGCCACCTGCTTGAAGGAGTCATCGCCAAGGGACAGGGAGACAACCCCTCCCACTCCCGGGGCTGCCCAGCAGGCCGACTTGGTGATGGTATACATTGGGCTGTGGAAAGTGATGCTGTTGCCGGAGAGGGCACTTGGAGCCAGGCTGCCCGTGATGAAAACTTGGAAGGGGGTTGGGGTGGGGGCTGGAGTAGGTGCCGGTGTAGGTGCCGGGGTGGGGGCTGGAGTAGGTGCCGGTGTAGGTGCCGGGGTGGGGGCTGGAGTAGGTGCCGGTGTAGGTGCCGAGGTGGGGGCTGGAGTAGATGCCGAGATGGAGGCTGCATCATTGCTGGTCGGGTCAGAGGGGACTGGTGTCAGAAAGTCAGCCAGGTCTGATTGATACATGGACAGCCGGGTGAACACTGACGGCAGGTTGGTATTCCCCGAGCAGTCCTCGGCGCCAAATGACAGTACACCCACGCCGACGTCCTCCTCGAACGTCTCGCCCGCCACAATGAGCGGCCCGCCGGAGTCGCCCTTGCAAGTGTTGTCACCAAATCCACCAGCGCACATCATATCCTCCAGGGGCAAGTCCTCGCCCACGCCCTGCATCTCACTGTACATCGGCTGGCAGTTCTCGTTCGGGTGGTACGGAAGCTGGGCAACCTTCAGCTTGTCCGCCGGGTTGCCGCTACCGTCCAGCCCCCACCCCACAAAGGTGAGGCCACGATGACGCCAGAGCTCTGGCTGCGGACGTACATTTAGCAGTGGCTTGGTCATTGGGCGCTCCAGGATGAGCAGCGCAAGGTCGCCACCCTCGCTAGTGACGCGCCGCCATAAAGGATGGAGTATTGTATTCGATGTCCGGTAGGCTTCCAGACTAGCAAGTTGCCTTTCTTCGTCACTGCATGTCTCATTGCACTCCCAGCCCATGACCACCAGGGGTTCGTACACGGCGGCGCCGGGTTTTGCGCGGTCGTCCAGGCAGTGCGCGGCAGTCAGGATCACGGTGGGTGCGATGAGAGCGCCAGCACAGAAGTGGTCCCCTGTGTTGGGGTCACGCAGGGAGGCCATGTAGGGGTAGCGCTTGGGGTTGGCGTAGCGCCCGCCCACGATGTGATCTGAACATGAGCGCACAGTCAGATACGAAATACGATCACTATTGACAAGGCTGAACCTAGTTGATGCGATGCTGTAAACCGCGGATCGTTGAGGCCACCATGCCTGTGTGGGCAAGAACTGTCAGAGTTGCACGGCAACCACTGACACAGCCACCGTCCCAGCAATTGCACACCAGTGAGGCGGAATAGATGCAGGTAAACGACTAAGAACTTGGATGAGGACAAGCTGACATCTTGCACACTAATCATCCCGCGAAGTGGGCCAACGATTCCACCATCGAAAAAAACCTTGGGCTGGACTCTGCCAGCCATCCCATATTTGGCTTAGGGACATATAGGTTGCCTATAACGCGAGATCAGGCTGGAAAAAAACCTAGGGTATTCAGTTAAAGTACTACGAGAAGCCGTGAGCCCCCAGGCCGCGCTCAAACACACACACACACACACACACACACACACACACACACACATGCACGTGGTCCCCAGAGAAGGGACAAGGGGGGGGGGGGGGGGGGAGCTCTAAAGCTCACCGTCAACCCCTTCTACTGAGTTTGAATCGCTGTCTGGGAAGAAGGCACGCGCGACGCCCGGCCAGTGGGACAGAAGCAGGGAGAGTGCGAGCACCCCCGTGGCGACGCTGCGGAGAAGCAGCTGCCGCCAGTGACGGCAGGCTGCGGCTGCGCGGGCCATGGTCACAGTCGCGCCGCCTCCGGCTGCTCCTGTGTTACGAAAATTAACAGCGAGCATGCTATCAGCAGACGCATCTGGGTACTGCACCCGTACTCGTAGGGGGTTGGTAGTTCGTGAGGGGCGCGGGCGATGCGGAGCAGTGCCAGAGCCATTGTAGTGTTTTTTAAATACGAACGGAGGAGGGACGACGTCGCGACGACGTCGCTACGACGTCGAGGCACTGCAGTGGACAGCACGTCGTGGTTGTCGAAGGCCACCTGTGTGAGGACCGGTTACACGGGCGGCGTCTGGGAAGCGCTGTAAGCGGGGTTCAGCGGGGTTTCCAGTCTCAGGGGGCACCACTGGTTTCCACCACCACCACTGGTTTCCGCCACCACCACTGTCTCCAGGGCTACCCGTCCACATCAACTGATAAGCTTACCTTGTGTGCCGGCTGGATCCTGTATGAGAACGAGTGGCGCCGCGAAGCTGGCCCTTCACCAAAGCAAGAGGCAGGTCTGCAGGTGGTGGCTACAGTATGTGGGCTCACGTCTGAGCTGGCCACGTGCTCACGTGCGAGTCGCCAGGGGTCGGGGACTGGCTCCGTGACCGTTGCGACTATCTCGATAACGGGCAGCAGCAGGGCAGCCAGCAGGGCCGCAAGTTCGACCAGTCGACGGGTTCGGAAGTTACCGGGGCGGGGGCGGGGAATAAGAGTAAAACAGCCGTACGGGTAGAGCAATAAGTACCTGTCAGGGCCGGCGGAGCGCGCGTCAAGGCGCCCGCCGGGAGCAGGGACCAGCAGTCGTGAGCCAGTCTTGACCACTCGCGGCGCCCCGCTGGGAGTTGCGAGTTTGCGACTACTGTACCGGATATGCGGCCAGTCGTACAGCCAGCGATCCGTCAGCATATGCGAAATGAAGTCCCATGTTGTGATATGAAGCACGCACGTGCATTGTAACACTTGATCTAAACTAGTTTATGGGGTTTCCATCCTTGACCTAACCGCTTTTCAGCTACAAGTGCTGCGCAGTGGTACGGGAACTAGTAACTGTTGTTGCGCCCTTGTTGGGTGCAGCACGAGTAGACATAAAAGCAGCCAGAACAGCTGAGCCTGCCATCTTCCAGTTTTCGCTGCGTTCCACGCAGCGATGTAAAAACTGTCTCGTAACCCGTTGCGAGCAAGGTCACCCCAGGTTGTTCAAGACCACACCCGGCTCGCCACCCGAGTGTGATATTCTCGTCCGTACGTCCGTGCGTTACTATGTCAGATGGAGAAGAACCCGTCGCTGAGCCGACGTTGCAGTCGCTGAACGCAGATATGAGGGCCCAGTCTTCATTACTGCGAGAGCTGGCTACAGCTGTGGCACAATTGACGGTTCGTGATCGCGTTGTTGATGGAGAAGGGGCACATGGCTCCGGCTCAGGGCAGCGCTTCGCGAGACAGCCGACAGGCAGCGGGGGAGCCGCAGAGCGCCCCGACTTGCTAGAGCTAGCCCAGAGCGGCCGTGTCGGAGCAAAATCCGTGAGTGCCGAGGATGATTACCTCGCGGTGCCAGAGCTACTGCAGAGAGCAGAGTCTGGTTACGAGGCCGTTCGACCGGTCAGCCGAGTGCCTGGACTTTTCCCTTTGAGCACCGACCTAACGAACGAGTACCTCAAGCAGGATGACCGGCGTCTGCCGGCCCAGGAGGAGTACTTGTGGATGTCGTGTTTCGGGGCTCACATGGCCGCCCTTTTCGTGGCGCTCGACGAGCTACTGCCCTACGTCCCTTCCAGCAACCAGGACTTCACCCCCTACCTCGCGAGAGCCCGGAACCACGCCGAGGCCATCGACAAGGCGTTTCGGTTTCGTTTGGCCTTCCTACGGAAGCTCAATGAGATCAAGCGTGTGCACGGTGACCAAGGTGTTCTGGACGTGCTGCGAGCCCAGCATTTTCAGCCTGCTTCGGAGCATCTGGGTTCCGCGATTTTTGGGGACCTCATGCGGGACTACGAGCGTCGTGTCTTCGAGGCGACCGTTGCCAGCAGCGCCAAGGCGACCGCTACTTCTCGAGTGGCGGCTGCAGTTGCAGGTCGCGGGCGTGGGCGAGGACGTGGCGGCGGACGTGGACGTGGCCGCGAAGGTGAGCACGAGTGACGGTGTGGGGCGCCGTTCGTCGGAGCTGCAGGAGCCTTGCGAGGCCACCTTTCGGTGACCGCCGCAAAACGCACCCTTGCAGCTCAACGGCGGGATGAGCGCCCTGTGTCAGGACCTGACCCCCCCACCTTACAGACTTCATTTAGACCTTCCTCGGTGCGGCGCTTCTTACAGCTACAGCCGAGTGCGGCTCAACCATCCGCACACCTGCACATGGCGGCTCAACCAACCGCTTTTCGTACAACACCATCTCTGCGTTCGTCGGTTGTTACGCTACGAGTTACAACCGGTTCGCAACGACCAAGTTTCGCGCGTGTACGTTACGCACGGGACAGGCGCTACGAGCGCGAAGGGCGCGCGGGGCGGCCCTCCTACCTGAACCTAGCCCCGCAAACCCGTACTGAAGCTACTGCAAACCCGTCCAGCAACTACCGGCCAACCGCCGGGAACCTAACCGCTGCTGCCGAGTACTTTGCGAACAGTGGCCGTGCCGGTGGCACTCTGTCAGTAAAACGACGCACTTACGTAATCGACGAGCCCGCAGCTATCGCTCCGTGGGCTGCGTCACTGCGATCCCGACTACAGGACGCGTTCGGCTCAGACGAGCTAGGCCAGCGGACGCTCGACCTGCTCTCCAGCTCCCTCAGCGCTCAGACCCTCAAGAGCTACGCCGGCAGACTGTCTCAGTTCGCTGAGTTCTGCCACGACTCCGAGAACATTAGCCCTCTAGAGGCGACTACTGCTACTGTTGTTCGGTACGTTGCATGGATCGGGGAGCGAGGGCACATCGCAGCTAAGTCGCTGCAGCCCTACCTGTCTGCCATCAACACCTTCTTCGAGCTGCACAACCTCGTCCCGATCGCCAAGGACAGCCTACACCTCACTTCGGCAAGGCGTGGGTTAATGTTGCGGCAGCGCCGACTGGACGCTGCCCCCTTGCGTGTCCCTCTGCCTGCGGATGTAGCTTACCGCTTCGTCTCAAAGGCCGAGCTAATTGTGTCTGCTCCTTACCCAGAGTCCCACCTCGACTACCGAGCCCTCTTGGCCACGGTTGTCAACTTCCTGTTCTTTGCCAGGGGCCTTACTGGCGTCTCCTGTCGAGCGCAAGATGTGCATGTCGACACCTACAACATCACCTTGCAGATCTACCGCGAGAAGGGTCGCGCTGGCCGTCGGGGACCCGACGACCTGCGCGTACTTCTCCTTCCAGTGTCCGAGCACCCTCGAGTGGCACGACTCTTGCGCTACTTCATCGACAACGTCCAGTCTGTCCCCCTGGTTACTGTTGGCTTGGCTGCCTCCAACTTCTGGGCTGTCGATGTGGCTGAGCAGTCAAAACGTTGGACTGCAGCTACGATGTCAGACTGGTTGTCTACAGCGGTCAACCTAGTCAACGCTGCCCCTCCTGCTGGCACTTCCTGGACTTCACACAGTCTACGTAAGGGCGCAGCCTCTGCAGCAAACGCCATCGGAGCGCCACTGTCCCACATCCGCTACCAAGGCGGTTGGGCCACTAACTCCGATGTCGTTCTGGACTACATCGACCCCAACGTTCTTCCTTCTCCTGGCGCGTGGTTCTTCTTTGGACACATCGCCCCCCTCCGCCACTTCCAAGTCCAACAGGACTCCGCAGCGGTGGCCTTCCCAGTGCCTCCTTCATGACTTGGCGCTACCCCTTCTCCGTCAATCCACCGCTCTCTACGTTCGCTCAAGACTGGCAAAACCAGACTCAACTTTGAAATGATCTAAACTAGTTTATGGGGTTTCCATCCTTGACCTAACCGCTTTTCAGCTACAAGTGCTGCGCAGTGGTACGGGAACTAGTAACTGTTGTTGCGCCCTTGTTGGGTGCAGCACGAGTAGACATAAAAGCAGCCAGAACAGCTGAGCCTGCCATCTTCCAGTTTTCGCTGCGTTCCACGCAGCGCCCGCCCTGACTCCGTTTTCCCTCCACGCTTTTCGCTAAACCTTCCTGCCAATTTCGGCTCTTGACCGTGTAAAACAGCCTGCGCGACCTTTTTGGCAAAACCAGACTCAACTTTGAAATGCCAAATCAAGATAAAAGTGGCGTAACAATCCCCACTGGTCAAAGCGTGACGTACACGCCGTGGAAGGTTAAACGTCGCCGGGCCAAATATATTATTCATGTATTTGACGAAAGAGCAACCGAGAGACGACGGGAGCTGTCGGGGGACAGCGCTCGGAGCGTTGCGCATGAACTAGGCACGGGGACGAGAGGAGCAGACATGGGGTCGCAGGGCGACGCACCGCTACACATATAGCGGGGCGCAGGACAGACTAAGCATAAGTGCGACGTCAAACCCAGCTCCAGATCCACCTTCCTACCACGGCACGCTACGCCACACCCCTCCCCCCTTATGTGTTTTTTTCCGCTATACCAACTACCATGCCCGGAAAGGAGAACAACATGACGGAGGGGGAGCTCGCACCTGCCAGAGACGGGGCCCCGCTCAAATCAAAGAGAGGGGCAGCAGCAGGTATGCCGCCCTGACCACCGACTCCGACGGGGGCGGGCTATCATTGCGTCGCAGGGGGTGTCGTGGGGCCCGGTTATCACTGCGGGTCCATTACATGGAGCCCGGTTACTAATGTTCTAGCAATGTACTGTACTGGTTCTGCCCGCGCCATCGTCATCACGACTATTTACTATACGAATGTACTGTATCTGTTGCGCACTGCCATTGCAGATATGGGAACATATACAGTACTAGTATACTGTGCTACCCGCATGACGAGGCGACATTGCTCCAATTATGACCCAAGTTTGCGGGTCAACGCGAAATATCAAAGCGCTCCGTGCGACGATGTAAAAATGAACAAAGTACTGCGGGTTGATAACCTGATAAACTACAGACAGTCCAGTGTGGAGTCATCGTCCAATAAAAATGCCGCTACACGGTCACGCGTATGCACGATAAAACTTGCCGCCTCCACCAGCACCGTCCGATCTCTACGGGACCGATACAGAATCGACGGCCGCAGGTGCATAGCGAAAGCAATTGATTGTTGCGCGGCGTGGAATTATTGGATACCATGGACTTTATTGATATGGAATACAGTTGCTAAAACTACGTGCAGCCGACTTAGGCGGCGAGGTGGCCCAAGTACCGGTAGCGACTGAAAGCCGGCGCCAACCTCGGCACTGCATCCCACTCGCAGCGCCAAGTGCCCGGGGCTGCTAAATGCCCACGACTCGCCAGCTCCCTCAAAGCCGTCAGCAAGTGGAGACGGCTGCCGCCCAAGATGCTTCAAGGAGTGGCTGAGGGGCTGGTCCTTAGGATGCTAGGGGAAATGTCGCTCACATCGCCGAGCGTAGTGTCAGCTTATCGCGCCACGCGCTCTCGACGCCCCGCCTCATGCGCCGTGCCGTTGCAAAGAGCCTACTGATCCACTGGCACTTGTGTTGTCGCTACTCCACGGACTTGGTTGCTACCGGCTCCGTCAGGGGCTTCTTGACTGCAGCACACGCACCACAGAGCAAGCACACGATCGACAGTCTTAGTCGTTGACTCGTCGCCACAGGCGAGAACTCGCGGGGCAGCACTTATTCGCACCTGTTGACCCCCCAAACCACAGGAGACCGCACCTTTCGCGTCAGTTAGCGTGTAGCAAATGTATTTCTGCAGATCGCCCCCATCCGCCGATAACCTGAGGAGCGCATCCGGCGCGAGGGGCTAAAGGTGGAGAAGGGACTGGGGTGCTACGGTAGTGAGATGGGCGGGCGTCAGAGACGTTGACAATGAACGACCGACGACTGGCGAACGTAATCCTTAGTAGCGGTAGCGGTACGAGTACCGCCCGCCGTCAGCTTTCTTTAGTATGAACTTTAGTATCGGGCAGACTTCGCACATGCGATCACAGCGCCGATGCGGCATGTCAAACAGTTCTACCCACTTCGCCACCACAACGCACCCACCAGCACTTACAAGTGCTAACAATTGCGTACGAAAGTAAGAGGTTTCGCAGGGCGAGGACGCAGGCGGCAGCGACGGCTGCGGCGGCCGCGAGTGCCGATGCCGGCGGCCCGAGGCCGGGCCACGGTGGGCGGGCCGCGGCCGGCATGCCACCCCCGCTGCAGCCTGCTGAAACGGCGGACGGGCGCCTCGCCCGGCGACGCAGCTGGAAACCGTTGTGTCAGTGGCGGACGCGTTGACACAAAGGTCTTACGTTTGACCTGGAGGGTGAGGAGCTGAGGGCCGCAGCGGCGAAAGACCGCGAGACGGTTAAGGAGCTGCGGTCGCGGCTGCCGGCTGCCGAGATATCAGCGGAGCAAAGCACACAGGCAGCGCGCGATGCCCAGTCGAAGCTGTATCGGCATCGGTACAACGTCAGAAAGCGCGAGCAGGGTGCTGACGGGGAGGACTTTGAGGCGGGGGATGAGTCATGCAGGGAGTTAGCGGAGGGCGGGGACAGCGGCAGCGGTGAGGAGCCGAGACAGCGCATACGGCGGTATTTGCCCAAACTGGCTGCATTGCAAGCTGACGAGGGCAGCCCCTGAAAACTATGCTGTCATGCCGGAACAACCCACCACTGGCTTCTGGATACCTCTGATATGGCTGGCAGCGGCGGGCTGCGGGAGGCAGGGCCGCAGGACTGAGGTGTTGGTGCTGGTGAGCCCGAAGGGGCTGCATGCGGAGGAGGCGGCGCAACCGCATAGGCACTAAACAATGCTCTGACGCGAGCCCCAATTGTCTGACCAGCGCCTGCCCCAATGTAACGCACCAGCTTGGCAGCTCTTTCGCCACCCCCCCCCCCCCCCCCCTTCCCCCCCACCCCCTCCCGCGCCCACACACACACTATCAATACCACTCCATCCCGGACGATGACTCCACGCTCATCCCGGCAAGCAGTTCATGCGTATACCCAGGCTTGTGCGTACGCTGTGCGGGAAGGGGGGTCATCACTATAGCTGAGCTAGTGATATGAGATATGAGTGCAGTGAGAGAGACTGCGCAGTATGTGCTATGATGGCAGGCATGCATGCCCCGCTCTTCCCCAATTACTGGCCCGCTCCCTCTTTCCCTGCCCCCGGGTGCCATCTAGCTGCTCTCAGCACCCCCCCCCCCCCCCCCCCCGTGCAGTCATAAGTTTAGATAGGCGGCAGCAATGCCTTGGCATCCTGCAACCAAATGCCCCACCCCCCCTCCCCCCCCTACACACACACACTCACACACATACATGGTTGGCACTGCCTCGGGTGGCACCAGGTCACCATATGCCCCCCCGCCCCCTCCCCCCCCCAACCAGCCCCAATGCCCCTCTTCCATTCCCAGCTCTGTGCCCTGCCGTTGCGGGTGCACCCAACATGCGCATCCCTCGGCACCAGCCCCTACAGCCTAGCAATGGCCCCCTTAGCCTCGCCATCAAGCGACTGCCAGGCACCACACTGGCGATGAGGGAAGGAGGGGGACAAGGGAGATTACATGCACCGGTGGGTGCGGCAGGGGGGGGGGGGTTCAAAACTTGATGTGCGCTAGCTTCCTGGGAAGATGCGTTGCTACTTGTAGACGATGCCGGCCGCTGCCAACGCCGGACGCCGCGCCGAGTCGCGCTTGAGCGCGTGCTGCTGGCGGCACGATATCTGCTCCGGCGCCTCAGGGTCCCAGAGCTCGTCCTCCATGAGCTGAGCAAGCAGGCATTCGATGCAGCACGCACTACAGCCAGACCTGCCGCTGCATGTGCACAGCACCGCACACTCGAATCAAGACACCATGCGTTGTTCAACCTGAGTCCGCACACACACAAAACAAGCAGCAACACCCCTTCATGCTCATATCTAATACCCATGGCTACCCTTCTGAGAAGCTTTAGACTAATTGGTGCTGTGGGGGCGCTCGAGTGAAACGCGAATGCGCAATGTTATTGTAATCGCGCACCCCCCTCCCACCTCAGCAACCAAAGGCCAGGCGGCCAGCTCACCTTCGTCAGGCGCTCGTGGCAGACCAACGCCCGGTTGGCGGTCCGCGGCGCTCCTGAAGAGTGCCCTGCGGGACGGTCATGGCGGTTGATGCCCAGCGCGCCAGGCTGGTTCCTGCGTACGGCAGCCGAGTGTGCAGCAGTTTCACCGCGGCCGTAAGGGCTGCGGCGTACATGCCGAAAACGCGGATTGGGCTTACCATGCGCCGCTCAAAGAGGCTCCGCAGACACAGAACACATACACCCACGCACCTAAGAATCAATAGCCAACACCCATACCTACCCTTCTGGGCCATTTACACAGTTTTTTGCGAGTCCGGGAAACCCCCTCCCGTGCGCTGCGAGTGCGCGATGCCGCAGCAGCAACCGCCAACCGAGACGTGAAGGCGGGCAACTCACCTCCGCCGGGCGCTTACGGCCGGCCGGCGCCCGGTCAGCGTGCGGACAGGGACCAAGGGTGACCCCTGGTCCCTGATCTCGTGTAAGCAAATAAGCATTGGCCGCCACGGCCCGCCATCTGCACCCTCACGCGGCACAGCACGGTTAACCCCCCGCCACGAGAGACGCAATGACGGACTGCGCAAGCGATAATGACGCAAACCTCCGTGTAGGTCTATGCACAACACACATACGCACCCGTGGGGACCGCTTACAGCCGCTGTGCGGGCGTGGTTCTTGATTGCAAGTTTTCACGGTGACAGGCATCTCGCGTGTCGAGTGGGTGGTGGGGCAGCATCTACCGGCATGCGGGTAGCTGGGAGCGGGGTGTTCACCTCATATCGGGCAGCTCCGGAGGCACCACCACCGTCAAAGGTCGGTCAAAGGGGTGGAGACCGGATTCGGGCGGGCAGATTGGGTGGGATGGCGGATAGCCCCGGCGGGCGTCAGGGTTGTGACGGGTGCGGTTAGTGGGCCGACAGTGCAAATGTCGCAGGCCGGCAGAAGGGCTTTTCCCGGGCTGTAACCTGTAGTGTATTCGAGGTAATGTCGCAGGAAAAAGAGAAATGGGATGGTGATGGTAAACTCTTAGGCATGTGGTCTTATGTACGTGTCCTGGCCTCTAAGTCTCTGTCTAAGACTTGCCGACTCTTGGCCTCTGTTCCTGTGACTCCAGTAGAAGTACGTCTCACAGTGCCGTCGGCCCTGTTGGCCGGCACTACGCACGCGTGCGAGTTGCTTGGTTACTCGGCGTGACAGAGGTGTGTGTGTGTGTGTGGTCGATCGACGCGAAATACGTCAAGCACTCCTCACCCTGTGCCGCACGACATGCCTCTCGCGAATGGACTACGAGTGCCCGCACGCGCGCATCTGCGTACGCGTACGGTATCACGACACGACTCGACGACGACGCGCAGTACCGACTGCTCGCATATGGCAACAAGCAAGCCAGTGCTGATCAGGCACGTTCGGTACGCTAATCGGTCGGTCGGTCAGTCGACAAGTCCAGGCAGTCGGTACGACGGGTTCACAGGAGGTAAAGCAAGACGGGCGTCACAACGCAAACAACACAGGCGTAACCGCGGCTCACCACCGTTGCTTGCTGCGCGATATCACTCGCAGCTCGACAGCAGGTTGTACTGCCCTTAAAGGACAGCAATAGACGAGGCACGTGCAGGTGTGATGTGCACAGAGCCGATGTGTTTGTGGTGTAGTAGCGTGGTTACAAGATGGGTGGGGATGAGACGTTTGGAAAGCCAAAGAGTGGGCGGGCAGCGCGCCGGTAGGATGCTAAAAGCATCCCGCGGGCGCGCGAGCCGCCTAAGCCCCTGGGCTTCTCATGCGCTATTGGTATGCACGGGCGCCGTGGTTGGCGGCAGTTAGCCGTTGGTACGGGCCCTAGGTCTGTCGGTGGTTCTAGGCGTGAGAGCTGAGCGACAGACAGTTGGTCGTTGCGCCATGGGTGACTGCTTGCTTAAACATCAGGCATACACATACAACGCAGTACTGCAAGTACTAAAATTGATACCCGTATGACAGGCGACGAGTATTCGCCGGTATGCCAAGTAAGCAAGTCCCCGTACGCGCGCATGCGTACGCTGAAACGTTGTACGCTGTGACAATTGTCGCAGGAAAAAGAGAAATGGGATGGTGATGGTAAACTGTCGTCGCCGCACTGCATACCCCCCCCCACTCAACTCCACAGGTGTTGAGTCCAAGACGGAAGTGCGCGGCTGACGACATGAAGAAAAAGATGATGATGACTGATGATTTGAAGATGAAATGGCTTGTCGGGTGGCAGCATATATATTATGCTGCAGCGTCAGCGGCGTAGTGGCGGCGCGCACTCCGGGCATAGCCACTCCTCGCCAGGGTGTAACTCTGCCTTGGCGCACGCCACATGCCACATGGCTTGGCACTTGTCGAAGATGAGCCGTGGGGCTGCAATGCTGTCGCTGCCACAACCTTTGCACGCTGGCATGCCGCGGCCGTACCGCACTGGCACAAGGTTGGACAAGTGGCACGGCGCGCAGTTGTCCATGTGCACTTGAATCTCATTGCCGTCGGATCCGGATAAACGCAGCCATCCGGACTCCAAGATCTCCACAACACGCGGGATGGTGCGGGCGGTACGGACGTCCAGGGTGTTGAGCGGGGGCTGCGCCACGTAGACGTAGCTGCCAATCTCGAAGCGGTGGCGCCGAGGTTGCACATCGCCTCGCCGAACCTTGCGGTAGCGCACCACATCGCGCTGTTGAGCTTGCAGCGCCCTCTCGAATGCCTTAGGCATGGCAGCCCTCAGAATATCAGCCCGCTGTGTGATTAGGTTGATGACTGCAATATCGTTGTCCATGTCGACCGGCTCCTCCAGCAGCGCGCGAACCTGGTCCGGCGCCACATGATCACGGCCAAATAGAAGAAAGTATGGGCTGTAGCCGGTTGTTGCTTGCTTGCTGACGCGATAGCCAAACTCAATCACTGGCATCCACGAGTGCCAAGAGGCAGTGCCGAGGGTTGGCACAACTTTCCGAAGCGCCACCTTCAAGACTTGAACGATGCGCTCGGCCATGCCATTGGCTTGGGGATGCCTTGGCGGAATGTCCACGGGCTGAATGCCATGGCGCTCCAACTGCTCTCGGAACGCGCCTTGGTATTCAGTGCCATTGTCTGTGACAACCTCCACGGGTGCTCCATAACGGGCCAACACGCGCTCATGGAACGCTTTGCTTGGCAGTCGTAGACGCCTCGAGGTCGCGGACAGGCACCAGCTCAATCCACTTGCTGAAGTGCTCCACGATGACGATCACGTACTTGCTTGTGGCCCTCGCTACTAGTCGGCAGCGGTCCGGCTGAGTCCACGCTGAAGCGATAGAAGAGCCCAAACAGTGGCATGGGCTTCAGACGATCGTGCTTCTGGTTGAACGACGCTTTGACGCGATCGCAGGCGCGGCACTGCTTGACCATGGCGCCGACGTCTTTGTGCATGCCCGGACATACAAAGTGGCGGGCCAACACTTGGTAAGTGCGGTCCCGGCCGAGGTGGCCGATGCTGGCGTGCACTCGGCGAATCGCGTCTGGTCGCTCTTCAGGCTTGGGCACTTCACGGGCAGTGTCTCCAGTGTGCAGCCACACCTTGTCGTTGTGCCAGCTGTACTTGGCGCAGCGGCGCACAAGCTGCTGCCACACCTCCACTGACACGTGGGCTGGCGTGGTCTCGCCTCGCAGGTAAGAGATAGCCACTGGGCTGCTCCACACGTCCCGGGTAGGCCAATGAAGCTCCTGGCTAGCGTAGACACCTGCCGTGAAGGCCATTGCGATACACTGTGTTGCAAACGCTGCGTGTGCTGAGGGTAGCGCGGGCGTCCTTCCAAGGCACTTGCTGGGTGTGCAGCCACCAAACATAGCCGACGCATCTGCCATCGCGGCTGGCGACCTCCTCTGAGTGGCGATTGCAGTGGTGGTGCCAGCGGCGTCTGAGGTGGCCCTTACTGGCTCCGCTGGCATTGGACGCCGACTGAGCAAGTCCGGCACGGTGTTGTCTTTGCCCGGACGGTGCTTGATACTGAAGTCGTACTCTGCAAGGATGAGGCTCCACCTAGCAAGCTTGCCTCGCAGCCTTGCTGTCGTCCGCAGCCACTCCATGGCCTTGCAGTCTGTGATGAGCTGGAAGTGGTTGCCATACAGGTAGTAGCGGAAGCGTTGAACAGCCCACACGACTGCGCCGACCTCTCCCTCGTAGCTAGGCAGGTCTGCTTCCACTGGGGTGTTCATGCGCGACGCAAAAGACACGGCATACTCCACGCCATTGTCGTCCACCTGGGAAAGGCACGCTCCTACTCCAGCTCGAGACCAATCGGTGTGCAGCACAAACGGGCGATGCCAATCAGGATGGCGCGGCACCGGCGCCGAAACCAGCATGGCCTTGATGGCGTCGAAGGATTGCTGCTCGGCTGCGCCCCATTTCCACGGCGCATCCTTCTTGGTCAAAGCTGTCAAGGGTGCCTTCACAAGCGAGAAGCTCTCCAAGAAACGGCAGTAGTAGGTGGCCATCCCGAGGAAATGGCGCACATCACTGACATTCTTCGGCGCCGGAAGAGAGTTGATGGCCTCCACCTTGTCAGCCATAGGCTCCACGCCTGCGCCGCTGACAATATGACCAAGAAAGGTCACTCGTGACAGTCCGAGACGTGTCTTGGGTGGAGAGACCTGCACTCCCCGGGCCTTGAGTCGATCAAACACAATGCGCACACGGCGCATGTGCTCTTGCTCATCGTCATGACTGAAAATCAGTACATCGTCCGCGAAGGCGACTGCGAAGTCCAAACCAGCGAGCGCTTGATCCACAACGCGCTGCCATGCTGCCACGCAGTTCTTGTGTCCGAAGGGCATGCGTTTGAAGGTTAGCAGCCGATTGCTTGCATGGAACGCGAGGCGTTGCTGCGCTGATAATCCATCGGGTCCGGACGGCTTGTCCGACACTCGGCGCTGATGAAACGCCTTTGTGCAATCAGTCGCGGTGAATCGCGAAGCCCCCTCCATGCGCGTCATGAGCTCGTCCGCTGTCGGGCACGGGTATTGATCGCGGATGGTGCGCTCGTTGAGCCCACGATAGTCCATCCACCGCATAGCGAAGATCGGTCCATGCGCCATGCTCGTCCTTCTTCGGCGCCACGATGACTGGTGCAGCATAAGGGCTCTCGATCTCGCCCACGATGCCTGCCTTCTACAACTTCTTGACCCAATCGTTAGCCCACTCTTGCTCTCGATGGGCAAGGTGATACTTGCGCTTGAAGACTGGGTTGTAGTCGACCAGCTGGAAGTCATAGGGCTCGGCGTCAACGGCACGCAAGTCGTCCAGACCCCACGCGTACCACTCCGAATCTGAGTCCATCAGTGCTGCAAAGCCCTCCTTGTCCTTCCAGTCTTCCGATATCGCCCAGTGATGAGGCTGCTTGGAGTCCTTGGGGTTGATGAGCTTGCTCGTTACCTTCACCGTTGGTGATTCCTTACCGAGATGCTTCTCGTTGGCGTATGCGGCATAGCACTTCACGAGAGCTGCTTGGTTGCGTCGACTCCATCCATCCGCTGCAGCTTTGTCGTCAGCACCGTTCACATGTGATGTGGCCCACGCAGGACGCTCTTGCGCTCCACCGAAGACATCTGCCATCAGCCCAGCGCCAGCACGCGAACCGACGCCAGCGGC
Organism: Tetraselmis striata; assembly: GCA_006384855.1. NCBI lineage: Eukaryota > Viridiplantae > Chlorophyta > Chlorodendrophyceae > Chlorodendrales > Chlorodendraceae > Tetraselmis > Tetraselmis striata. The sequence goes on from VCJN01000763.1 coordinate 167,070, forward strand.
GACGAAGCACGCGGGGCCCAAAAGGGCTAGCCACATCAGAAGTGTCAACGCCGCGCTGACAGTCTTGCGTCCGGTAGCAGCTCTACCACGACGGGGTCTTGGTTTGGCAGCCTTGTGATCGCCGGCAACAACTCGGGCTGTGTGGTCAACTGCCAACACTCGGCGCCGAGCCTTGGCAACCTCCCGCTCCGTCGCTCGAGTCGCTTGGCGCTGCTCCTCCAGCCAACGGCGCCCCGCCTTGGTCACTCGCGCTGCTGTGCGTGGGTTGTCAGGAGGTTTCACCCTAGTGCCTTGCTTGAGGGTAGCCATGTTGATGGCATGCTCGATCTCTGCCTCCACGGCGGCAGCAGTTGAGCGGCGGAGCTCGTGCTGTGCGGCGCGCAGCTCTTGCGACTTGACCGAATGATCTTCAACTGCTGCGTCGGCAGGGGCGTCCTCCTCAATTGTTGCTGCACAAACAGCTTGCAGCATTTGTTGATGTCTGCGCTCATGCGCATAGGCGACAGCACACCGGTTCATGACCGACACCGATGTCGGCGCACAAACATTTCCGATGGCAATCACCATCTCCTCCTCAGAAAAGCCTAGCTCCTGCCGGGTGTAGAAGCCAGCATAGTCTCTGTCGAGAAGGCACGCCTCACGCATGACGGCTGATGACGGACGGTATTGCGGCGGGTCAATGCCGACAACCTCCACCATTCCTGAGCCGGGCGCCCCCCCAGGTCGGAGGCGTTGCGTCCGCGTGTTGGGCGTGCTGACTGACTTGGGCGCATAAATCATGCGCCGACCGGCAACGTTGAGCCCCCCAAGCATTGTGCCTGGGCGTGTGGGCGTTGCCACTTGAGCGCGAAGCAGCCCACCGTTGCAACGCTCCACAATCTGCGCGTAGGTCTCGCGCGGCGGCCGCTCAAACTCGTGTTGCACAGCCTGGTAGTAGTGCTGAGTGAAGGTGTTGGTCCACCACAAAGCAGAGCGAAGAGAGGCGTCTCCACATTTGTGGGCATGATGCGCGTTGGGCTCGCCAAAGACACGGGTCATGAAGTCGATGAACTCCTGCACCTCAGGGCTGCGTCGGCTCGGCGCGGCCGGTATCACGATCTCGATAACGTATCCATACTGCGCGAAAGCAGCCCAGTACTCCTTGACGCCTCGTGCCTTGGCCAACATGCAGTTGAGCTCGCTCATCGCCTCTGCCAACGGGACTATCACTCCAGTACGCGCACCATGTAGTCCATGCTGTGTGCCCATCGATGACACGTCCTGACAGGGAGGCTCAGCGCGTAGCTCGTCCAGCTCCGGCAGGTGCCTCAGGATGGCTGGTGCTGTGATGTGCTCCACGTCATGCTCCAACTCGTCGCTAAGAGCGAAGCACTTCTCGAACGCATTGCGAGGAAGTTGCATGGGCCACCGCTGATGCATCCACTCAAGCTGTCGCAGCAGGCGCTGCCGATGAGCCACGCTCCGGAGCATACGATCCACGATCTGTATCAGCTCATAGTGGTACCCGTCGACGAGGTTGGTGAACAACACCGACAGCATGCCAGCAAACAAGAAGAGCCCTTGCTTGGCGCGTCCCTCCTTGCCTCCGGTCCGGTCGAGGTCGATGATGTAGGTCAGCTCCGGCGTCGAATGCGGCACGGCGCGCACAAGCGCCAAACGCTCTAGTGTGTGGCCGCTCAAGTGCAGCCACCCGGCAGCTTGACGCTGCCTCCGGAGCTCCCTCCAGTCTGGTATCTCGTCCGCATGTCCCCTCAATGGCATTGCAGTGCCTTCCTTTAGCTCTTCATCGTCTGACGGGCAGTCCGGCTCCTGCAGATTGTCGGCGCTGAGGCTCTCCGCGCGCATGGCGTAACATGCGCCCGCGGCCGATGGTTCGCTATAATGCGTTGTTTCGACCTCCGGCTCCATCTGTGTCATGATAATGAGCTCCACATAGACATCGTCATCATCGCTATAGTCCTCCATCATGTCCGGCAGCTCCTCATCGCTATCACAGTCGGCGTCCATGGGACTGGCGCGCAGGGTGAAGCATGACGCATTGACGTTGGCAACATGGTCGGGCACTTCCTCTACCCAACATGGCACAAAGTCCTCCTCGTCATCTGAGTCGGCTACAAGCTCCGGTAGCTCAGCGTCGTCGGCCTGCTGCTCCGGCTGCACTGCAGCGTCGGTGCCCACGTTGTCCGGTTGCAACTCGATCCGGCTGTTGAAGGAGAATGACGAGGTCAGGTTGGCTGCGGCATCGGGCTCCTCCCCCCCCCCCCCCCCCCCAACTCCTGAAGGCAGTCCGGGAGATGGGCCGTCCGACGCAAACACGGCCAGCGTTGCATGCCGCAGCCTGCGCGGGACTTGGAGCTTGGGCATGTTGTGATGCTTCAGCGGCACATCGACGTGGCGGCTGAGATCGTGGGGATGTGGGCGGTATGAGGCAGTATGCCCCCCCCACATCTATGACCATGCCAAGGTGTGCCATGACGGATGTGCACAAGATGACATCCGGAAGATGATCGCCTTCAAGGATGGCGAACGATGGCCACTCAAACTTGCGCTCCCAATCAGTGTCCGGGTTGATCACGTAGGAGATGCGCCCCACAAGGCGCTGCATCTCCATCTTGCCGCCAATGCCTTGCATGGACATGGAATGCAGCGTGGCGTCCGCCTCGCCCGGCTTCATGCGATCCACCACGCGCCGGAGCACACCGCTGTAGTCGCAGCCGGTGTATAACAAGGCCATCAGGATGCGCACGCCGCCAATGACGATGACGGTCAACTTGCAGTCCACGTAGAAAGCACTGTGGCGGTCATACTCCGGGTAGTCAGGGTATGCGCTGCGCTGCACGTCTCGCAACTGCTGAAGTTCCGAAGATGTCGCTGACAGTTGGCGCCGAGACTCCAGAGGCTTGACGCCATGTTGCACCACGTCTACTGGATGAATGTTGGCTTGGGGCTCCGCTGCTGGCAAGGACAGTGGCGGGACACTGACGCGTGGGAGAGACAGACCATAGACGCTCTGCACGGCAGCGGCAAAGACGCGCGTCAAATCGAGGTGCGTGTAGTCAACCCAGGTGAGCCGCGCTGTCGCCTCAAAGCGTCGGACGGCTTATTGAAGCACTGTCTCCCATGCTACGGCCATGAGGTCACGAGTGTCAAGTCCTCCACGCAGTGCAGTGTCGCGTGCCTCCAACCACCTTGCAGCATGCTCGGGTGTCATGTCCGATACCACAGCAACGGGTAGACCAGGGAACTTGGCGTGTTGTAGCGCTGTGCGCATGTGCTGCAGGAGCTGCTGATTGCGGATGTCCAACATGTCCGCGGTGATCGCTCCTCCTCCACGGCGGCCCTCGTAGGACGCAGGAGCCTCCTGCTCGACTGCCGGTTCAAAGCCTTGGGGCCGATGCTTGGTGAGTTGCTCGCGTTGGGCGTCCCATCCGGGTTGGCGCATGCGAAGTTCAGGGTTCCGCGCCGATCCTGGGGGCAGCACTGCCGGGCGTCCACGCGGTCTTGGTACAGTCGACTCCGGCGTCCGGTCAGCACCCACAGGTTGCGCACGACCTGGAGCTCCAAAGAAGACTTCACGCAGCTCGCGCACGGGCAGCTCCACACACGACGCTCCATGTAGCAAAGTGCCGTGATCGTCGGTGTCAACGCCATCCAGAAAGGGGTCCGGCACCTCCACGGCCAAGCGCATGGCACCCGTAGCACCATGGGCAGCTTGAGACTTCTCGAGGATGCGAGAGAACATGGCCTCCAGGTCTGCCATTGTTGATGATATCGCTGCTCCGTCAGCATGGGCGTCGTGTTGCCCAGTGAGCATGTGTCCGGCTTTCCTCGCCAAGTCCATCTCGAGCTTGGACAGTCCGGTCTCCACGTCCATAGTCCATCCGCGTTGCTGTCCATAGGCAAGGCGGCGCTCTCGCTCCCGCTAGTTGCGCTTCAGTCGTGCGATGAGCGTAGGGTCAGTGATTGGCTTGTCGCACTCAGTGAAATTGTGAGCGCCGTCGCACCCAGCGTTCCAGCACGGTCCTCGTCCGCCTCCGTGTGCGCCTCCATCGCCGCGTCCACCGCCATGACCTCCACGGACACCGCGGCCTGCGCCTCGGCCGCCTCCACGGCCGCCACGGCCACCAGCGGCATCGTTGACGTACATGGTTGAGCCAAACTTGTTGGCACACTCTCGGTAGTTGGCGCCGTGAAAGATGTCACGCCCACGCGCCTTTGTGCAAGCCTCGCACAACGGGCGGATCTGGTGGGTGTCCTTCACAACAACAAGCTGCGCTCGCACACGACGTCCGTTGACCATGGTCCATGTGATGACCGGTTCTTGAGCGCTGGTGCCGTGCTGCCGTCCTCCACCAACTGCCGGCGCCGATGCTCCAGTCAGTTCCGCGAAGTGTTGGGCAGCCGTCAAGGCTTCCGCCATTCGAATCTCATCCTTCCTCACGATGTCCTCATAGCGCTCCACCTCCGCAGCTATCTCGTCCAAGCGGTCCTCATGAGACTGACGTAGAACAACGATGTCCTTGAGCTGGTGGAAGCCAGCGTCGAGGGACTGCTTGAGCGCCGGAATAGAGCGCCACACAGAGGTCATGACGTCGAACGCTTTCTGGTTGACCTTGTCCCACGTGAGGTCTGGTAGATGCGCCTTGAGCTCGCGAAGAGTCATCGCCAAGGTGGCAGGGGTCTCGCGGAAACCCTCACGGGTGTAGGCGTCGTACCTAGTGCGCATCTTCGGCGCCTCATTGAACTTGGTCTCAAAGAGCTCCACGTAGCGTCGGTAGCGGAGCTCGTGAAAGGCGTCCGCATCCTCACGCGATGGCACTCTAATGCGTCCGGATGCAGGTTCGAAGCGAAGAGTTCGTTGTTGATAGCGTAGAGTGTCCTTCTGCCATTGATCGATGATGGGCCTGGTGACGGCGTTGATCTCGACGTATTCTTGAAGAAGCTGAAGGGAGTCCGCCGGGCTGAACACCCACTCCGGTCCGGTGCTCTCGCCCTCCGATGAACCAGCTCCGTCAGCCCTCGGGGCTGATCTTGGTGGCGCCTTGGTAAGCGCGTGTGGCACCAACACGTTGGCGTTGAATGAACTGAACCACTCCGTCCATATCGAGGTAGCGCCGTCGAAGCGCTCATGGCGTGGTGTTGACTCCTTGCGTAGACCACCGGCGATTGTCCGCGCATCTTCTCGCTCCTCGTAGATGCGCTCCTCCGCTGCACTCAAGTCACCCATGATCTGATTGGGCGTGTAGTGCTGACTGCCAGGTGCTCGTCGTCTTGATGGTGTTCCAGATCCTACGGCGCTGGGGTCTCCACCGCGCTGCGCCATGGCGTCACGGAGCGCTTGACGCAAGACGCGCTCCGGCTCCAATAAGGGTGCTGCCACAGGTGCTCCGGTACTCCTCGTGAAGCGTCGTCTGAGTTGGCGCGGGCTCTCTCCCTCTGACATGCGCCTTGCTCGGTGACTGCGCAATTGGCGCGCAGAAGTCTGGACTGAACAGGTTGATGAAGCGGTTGCCGACGAACGCGCTCCAGGCTGAGGTAACCACCACACGCGGCTCCTCTCAGCTCGTTGCACGCGTTGTAGGTGTAGGCGATGCCTCCTACGCGCGCCTTGCACAGTGCCTTGCCAACAATAGCGCAGAAAATCGGCGCCGATGAACGTTGCACTGTAATGACTTGCTCCCTCCACTTGTGAAGACGTGGCTGACTGCAGGAGGTGAGGGCGTCCCCTGAACAACCCCGACGTCAGCGTCTAAGTGGGGGTATTGGGATGTGGGCGTTCAGGACTAAGACCACTTAGAAACAGCCACTCTTTGGCTTTCCAAACGATCGCCTAACAGACTCTTAGGCATGTGGTCTTATGTACGTGTCCTGGCCTCTAAGTCTCTGTCTAAGACTTGCTGACTCTTGGCCTCTGTTCCTGTGACTCCAGTAGAAGTACGTCTCACAGTGCCGTCGGCCCTGTTGGCCGGCACTACGCACGCGTGCGAGTTGCTTGGTTACTCGGCGTGACAGAGGTGTGTGTGTGTGTGTGTGGTCGATCGACGCGAAATATGTGACAATAATGGCATACTCTGTACGGGTACTGTATGATCGTAGCATCATTCATGTACGAGTACCTGCTGCTGTATCGTATGTGTGCGCGCGTGTGTCACGCGCCACAATACGAGTACTGGTGGATGATGAATCATGAGATGAGTCCTACTGGTACCGGTACACTGTTCAGTAGTAGTTACGGGATAATACGCATGTGCGTACCCGTAGCGGGCATATATGTATAATGCACCTGCCTCTGTAACATCAGTTGTATACTTGTGTATAAATTGATGTGTCAACTACATGTGCGGAGGTCTCTAAGCGACGACCTCCTGTTCGACACTTCAAGGCACGACTCTCCACTGTGACGCGCTTAGCAGTGCGCGTGCCGCTTAGTGGTGGCTAGCTGTGAGCTAGCCATACGCATAAATAGCGGCGGGTGGTGACAACGTTGTAACCATTGTTTCTTTCTCTCTCTGCTGCCTTCTGTGTGTTTACGACAGCCTTGTCTGCTTGACCTGCGTGAGGCACCCTAGCTAGACTGTCGCACTGGTTTCGGAGCGACTGTTGCGCTCCTTATCCTAGCTTCCACTGCTTTATCTGAGATAACTCGACTGAACAGTTCGACATGTCCGAGTCGATGAATTCTGCTGGCAAGAGCCGAGAGCTGCTGCTCAACGAGGAAAATTCTGTCGACCTGTCGACTACCAAGGTTTGTGCAGCCGTGGTGGTGACTTACGGTAAGGGTCACTCGGTCGAACGCCAAGTGATTCTGACGACTGAACCGAACGCTAGATCGACTCTCTTCTTACCTGTCGGAAAGTCGATAGCGTCTGACATTACTGTGCGCGGCACGGCTGTGCGGAAACTCCGCGAGGAAACTGGTCTGCTTGTCTCTGAGGACGACTTAGAACTGTTTGATGTTCTCATCATAGATGGCATGAAATGTTTCTTATATGCATCTAAGCTATCATCCAGAAAGATAGCCAGTGAGATGCGCACGCCTGAAATGCGCACGCCTGAAATGAGCACGCCAGAAAGGTCGCTCGCTCTAGTCATATATCGCACCTAGCTGCACTTGTAGCTGCGTTGTACTGGACTGCCGGAGCAGCTCGGTACAGTGGGACTGAAGTCGACGACTACTGCCGGACTTGCACATGCTGATCAACGACCTGCTGTGACTGCGACCTGGGAGCTCGTCGTATAGTTGTTCATGTTTCGGCTCAAGTACAAGATCCTCAACGAGAAGCTTGCATCATCTATAGCAGCATTTGCATATGCATCTGCATCTATAGTATCATCTGCACCTGCATCTGCATCTATAGTAGCATTTGCACCTGCATTTGCATCTATAGTAGCATCTGCACCTGCATTTGCATCTATAGTTTGCATGCAGGTAAGTTTGTTACTACAGATGACAGCAGGACGTGCTGATGGAGTGCCGGTGACTTCCGCTGAGTACGCGTCAAGAATATGTCGACATACCGGCGATATCTCGACAGGAGATAAGCAACGAGCCGATGACCGTCGAGTGTGCGGCGAACCTCGGCGTATCATTCGCTTGCTATCCGAGGAGAAGCACGACGGAGTCGACGAGTCGACACGCTGTTCGGCGACCTTTGCTATGGTCTTTAGTGGCGCCCGTTCTCTCGGTAAGTTGCCTCGGCACAAAAATGCATGAGCCTGAGAAGTATGCTAAGCATCTGGCTGCTAAAACATGCTTTAAGTGTGGTGAGGCTCACCTTCTGAAAGACTGCCCTAAGATGAAATAGGGGTGCCCTTATTCTGCTGCTGACAGCTCAGTAGATAGGGATGTAAGTGATGTTTGTGTTACATCATGCTGTCCAGTAACTGTCGAGTCGCATGACTGCTAAGTTACTGTTGCCGATATGTCATTGGCACCTGAGGTATCCGCATTATTGTCTAATGCACGTCTGAATGACGATATACTTGTGACGAGTACATGTTCGAGTGACGATGTCGTCATCTCTGAGAGTAGTAACGACTATGTTGAGTCGCCTACTGATGAGAACTCGAATAGTGTACGCGAGTCTGGTACGACTTTGCCAGTAGCCTGTGTAACGGGTGCTCGGAAAGTTTCGACTCATCGTCGCGTAAAGGCTCTGAGGCGTCGTATGCCTAGAAAGACTGCAGTCAGTGCCGAGTGGCGACTGGTCGATAGAGTCTTCGATCCCTTACATGAGATGTTCCAGTTTACGCTGGAGGGCTGTGCGGATAATGAGGGTCTGAATACCCATCGAAACTTGCCGTTCTGTTCAGAACAAGATTCAATATTATCGCGCGACTTGTCGAATGAACGTGTGTTTATTCACCCTCCATGGCATATGACTGAGTCTATTGCGAGGCATTTTGAGCAATGCCGCAGTAGGGCTAAAGAACATACTGTAGGAGTGTTTGTATTGCCTGCATTTGATAGATTCAGTGCTTTGACAAAGCATTGGAAACTATTGCAGCAATACCCGGCAAAGACACCTTTGTTCACCAGGTGGTCTCATAAAAATGCCACAGTCCAGGAAGATGTTAGACCGCCAAAGTATGGGGTTAACATTTGGTTAGTTGATGCTAACTGTGCTTTTCCTGATGACTTTGTACCTAAAACTGTCACAAGTCCAAATGTGAGTTTTAACGTGGACTCTGCAAAAGTTGCAGATTCTAGCGTTGGTATTGGTGAACGTGCATCTGAGTCTATAAATGAGTGTGATGCTGTCAATGTGACTGATCCATCATTTTGGAGTATGCAAAGGCAAAGTTTGCCTCAGATTGCTTCTTTGACTCGTTGGGATGACCCCAGGCCATTGTTGAAAGTTAATGTGACAATTAACGATGACGCCGTTGTGGATGCACTGGTTGATAATGCGGCATCTTTAGATTTTATATCTGAGGACTTTGTACGCAGAAACAACTTGCAGATACAAAAGTTGAAAGCCAGAACACCTGTCCGTTTGGCTAATGGTCAACGTGTCTCATGTTACCATACAACTGTTGTGTCTCTGTCTGTTGGAGGACATGTATTTGAGAATCGAGTATTTTATATACTGCGTGAGCTCAAAGTCTCCGACATTGTATTGGGTTTAACTTGGCTTGATGAAGCGCAAGTTACCATTAAGTATCACTGTGAGATTCAGATGTGACATACAGGTGACGAAGCACTACTACTAGCGACTATTATTTATCCGTGAAGGCTGCTGCTGGTGGCGGCACGTCCATCCAGTTACGTGCGAGTACATCCGGCGTTATTGCCGGCGGGCGATAAATCCTTTTTGTCATCATTCTGGCAGTCGTACCAGCCCGGTGAAGCGTACATGGCACTGACGTACAAGGTACAAGGTTGTCCGTGTAGTACCGGGTAGTACGCGATATATTTATTACGCCGGTACCGGGGATGTAGTACCCGGTACCCGGTACCCGGGCACGAACCCTAGTCGTCCTGTGGATAACTACGACTATTAGTACATGGGAGCGCAAATCGCAGCCGTACGTATTTGGTAACACTGGGGAATTTGCAGTACTAGTACTGCTGATCGGGCCTGCCAGCCGTCCGATCAAAGGTCATCAGATGGGCGGTTTGGCTGCCATGTTCTGCCAAAGAGTGCTCACGTTACATAAATATTCGCGAGGGGGAGGGCGGGGGCAGGCAGCGGTTTGCCGAAGAATGATTGAATTACAATATTCGCGACAGCTGCCATCGGGGGATGTGGCCCCGGGGGGGGGGGGGGGGGGGGGGGCGGGGGGGACCACGCCCGCCCCGCCCCCCCCCGCCCCCCCTCGCCGCCAGCCGCTCCCGCCTGGGGGGGGGGGGGGGGGGGGGGTAAAGGGGGCGGGGGCTACTGCTTGTTCTTGTTCTTGCGTGCCCGGGGGACCCTCCGCTTCGACGATCTCGCTGCCTCCGCCTCCGCCTCCGCCTGCGCCTCCGACTCCGCCTCCGACTCCGCGACCGTCAGTTTCTTACCTCGGCGTTTCTTCACTGGCCTCTTCCGCTTCTTGTCATCCGTCAGTGTCTTCACCACCCCGGGAGGCTGTGCCGTCGACGACGCCGCCATGAGCTTCCTTACCTTGGCGTCGGGACGCCCCCTGTGCCCAGACACCCACAACAAGCCACAATCGTTTCGCCTTTAAGCGGCTGAGGATGCGGCCTCCTCGGCCACCACGAGTTGCGCCGCTGGCACTGTGGAAGCCTTGGCGTTGAGGTGGGCCTTACGGCGCTCCCGGACGAACCTGCGCGCGGCACAAGTTAGCCACGAGTGGGTGCGTGCTAATGCGGAGGATGGAGTGTTTTGTTGCGCGCCCACCTTGTCACGGGTTTCCTCATGTCTTTCTCGTCCTCCTCGATGCCGGCGGCGCGGACACGCGAGACAACAAGGCTCGCCGCCCACTTTTGCCCGGGGGGCGAGGTCGGCCATGGCGCTGTGAGCGGTGAAGGGGGGGGGGGGGGGGGGGGGCGGCCGAGGTGGAGAAACTAACACCCAGTCGACGACCGCCTTCCGCAGCAGTCAACGACACATCGGAGGCGAGGAGCAGCGCGCCACTACTATTTATATGCACGTATTGTCAAGAGCTAGTCGGTGCGGCATTGTGTCGGTGTAATTTCGCAATGTTTATTGTTGAAGTAGCACGGCGTAATGGATACGGCGAGTGAATCCGGGATAATGTGTGCGACGAATGTGCGCGCGCAGCGGTGTGCGGCGGTGTGCGGCGGTGTGCGGCGGTGTGCACCGATGTTAATATAGTGTGAATATTATATCGGCCGTAGACGATCAGGTCTGGCAGCACCGCCCGTGCTTGTAAATAAGCGACAATGGGTCTAGTCTCCCGCTAGTCTGTGCACCGCAAGTGCACTCCGCAAGCCTCGCCTCCATCCGCGTCGGAACCGGTAGTAAGTGTTGTTGTGTGCGCACATCGTGACAACATTACACGGTGGCAATTGCAATTATTAGCGGTGGATAATGTGAAGGCGTTTTCGAAATCGACAGAGAATGAGGCGGTGCTGGCGGAGTGCATTGGCGGTGCACAGAATAGCGTGTTGCTGGGGTTTTGGCTGCATCGGACGCCGTATTCCCACCCATCCGGCACGGAATGTCCGGTTTTCACACATTTGTGTGTTAATAAAGCAGTGTGAATATTACGCGTCTTTTACGCCGGGTGGATGGGCATCCGGCGTCCGATGCACCCCAATTATTTGCAGCACGCTACTCTACGCACCCCCAACGCACTCCGCAAGCCTCGCCTCCATCCGCGTCGGAACCGGTAGTAAGTGTTGTTGTGTGCGCACATCGTGACAACATTACACGGCAATTGCAATTAGCGGTGGACAATGTGAAGGCGTTTTCGAAATCGACAGAGAATGAGGCGGTGCTGGCGGAGTGCATTGGCGGTGCACAGAATAGCGTGTTGCTGGGGTTTTGGCTGCATCGGACGCCGTATTCCCACCCATCCGGCACGGAATGTCCGGTTTTCACACATTTGTGTGTTAATAAAGTGTGAATATTACGCGTCTTTTACGCCGGGTGGGTGGGCATCCGGCGTCCGATGCACCCCAATTATTTGCAGCACGCTACTCTACGCACCCCCAACGCACTCCGCAAGCCTCGCCTCCATCCGCGTCGGAACCGGTAGTAAGTGTTGTTGTGTGCGCACATCGTGACAACATTACACGGTGGCAATTGCAATTACCGGTGGGTAATGTGAAGGCGTTTTCGAAATCGACAGAGAATGAGGCGGTGCTGGCGGAGTGCATTGGCGGTGCACAGAATAGCGTGTTGCTGGGGTTTTGGGCTGCATCGGACGCCGTATTCCCACCCATCCGGCACGGAATGTCCGGTTTTCACACATTTGCGTGTGAATATATATATAGTGTGAATATTACGTAGGCGTCTTTTACGCCTGGGTGGATGGGCATCCGGCGTCCGATGCACCCCGAATCTCACCAACACGCTACTCTACGCACCCCCAACGCATTCCGCCAGCCCCCCCTCTTTCCGCGCAGGTCCTACGTTCCATTGTATGTATATACATACGTACATGTA